>ML811023.1:131722-147800 GCA_009831015.1 Picea engelmannii
TTGAATGTTAACTTCGGAAGAGTTGCAATGACAATTAATCATGTAATTGTAATAAGTAATATATATACTAATGGAATGTTAATATTGTTAAATGAATGTTAGTTCGCAATGTTGACAATTGACTTAAAGTGAAGCAATGGTAAGCGATAGTTTAGACGCAATAGTACTGTCATTAATTGAATGTTAGGGTTGGAAGAGTTGCAATGACAATTAATTGTGTAATTGTAATAGAATTAATACTAATGGAATGTTAGTAATGTTAAATGAATGTTAGTTCGCAATGTTGTTATTGACTTAAATTGAAGCGTTAATGTTAATGAATGATATTGCAATGCTATTGTTGTTAGGTTACTAGAATTGTCTGGTAATAAACGGGTAGGAAGGGCAAGTTATTGAGGAGAATGTAATGTCGAGGTTTACCTTTAGGGTGTGGATGTCATTGCTCTCTATGGCCATTATTAGAATAATGCATGCGTCGTGCTTATTGTTGTCCCTGGTTCCGTAGTACTTGGTGATTTGTATTGCGTAGGTTGTCCGTGTCGGGCGGGATGTAGACCCCTCTTGTAGCTTAGTATGTATGTCTGTGTGTAATCCGGTGGAAGGAATCCAGTGCCGTATCAAGAGTCTCGGGCTGTTTAAAGGCACAGTTCCACTCTTGCGACACATTCTGAGCCGTATCAGTAGTCTCGGGCTGTTTTAAGGCACAGTTCCACTACTGCGACTCTCCTGACGGATCCTTCCTTCTGTGACAGTACTGTGCCTAACCCTTGGTGTCTGACTCTGCCTATAGCCTTTAGTTTCCGCCTCCTGTTCGGGGTGTTTCTTCTTGTCATCGCTATGATAGGTCGAGTCATCTCGATTGTGTTCGTCTTACTTGCGTCCTGTTGGTTCGAGTGTTGACGTAGAGTCGAGGGGGTTGTTTTCTTCTGCACACGCGCACACACCTTAACACTTTATAAAAAAATAAAAAAAAAGAATTTCGCCAGTTGACTGAGTAGTTGTCCTTAGCTAGGAGGGGTGTTACAGGAAGAGGCGCCCCTTCTTCAAGATCCTATGGTTCCCCTCGCTGGACCTTTGTGGGAGTGATGGTGACACTAGGTTCTACATCAATGATCTATTTTCCCTTATCCAATTTTGAATTATAGTATGAGTCGACATCCTACTTTGAGTATTTCATACCATCCACCAATGATTGTTTTGAGCAATATTCACCAGTGTTGTGCCAAGGGATTTTGTGGAACTCGCACCACTTTCCAGTGTCCTTCTTCGACTACCCATTACCCTTCTTTGATTATGTCTTGGACTAGTTTTCCTGGGGTTGGCCATCCTTGCTCTGTCCTTTGCTCTGGGAGTTAGGGCCACCTTTACCATTCTTCTACTATGATGGGTTTGCAAATTTGAAATCCCTCTTATTCTTTTGCTTGAACTTTTGCTCGATCTTGACAACATATTGGTAAGCGACTCCCAATGAGAATATTTCCAAGAACTCCATATCTTTTGGATGTACCTATGTAGGCCATTGTGGTACTTCAAAACTAGTTGCAGCTCATAGTCTTGAATACTTAGTTTTGTGTGAAAGGTATGGATTATGTTGGTGTACTCTGGCACTATTTGGTATCTCTGATAATGCAAAGTTGTCCATATTGTACTGTTCATTATAGTTTCCAATAGGGAAGTATTGTTCTTTGAGGGCATAAAAAAAAGTCTGCCAAGTGGATCCTAGCCCAAAAATTGCATAATCACCTCTAAAATGTTGCTCACACTATGTCTCCCACCAATATCTGACATTGGGAAGGTATTTAAGGAGTACGAAGGTGTTTTTTTCACTGTTGGAAAAATTTTGGACAGAGAAATAACCCTCTAGCAAACTTAACCATTTTTCCAAAGCGTGGCATCTATCTGGCCTTCAAATAAAGGAATATCAAAGTTAACATGTACCTTAAATGGTGTCGCACCTCCGAAGTGAATGTTGGTTGAAGGTGCCTCCATTATCATTGGAAACTGTTAAAGGATCTGGGTGAAATTATCCATCATCTCATTCTATGTTGTGTGAGGGATTCCTCGAGAAATAATTTGATAGAATCTCCTGCTCCATGTTATCTCTTTTCGTCTTCCATGGGAGGCTACTTGGGCCGGCAGGAATGTTCTTCCCCAAGATCAATTAGTTCGAGATCTAACTCTCAATAGCCTAACCTTATTGGAGACATGCACAAAGAAACAACAAAGAGCAGATTGCTCTGATATCACTGATCCATATTATATTGAGAAGGACATGAAGGAAGAGATATAACAAGGAAACACACAAATATATTGCAAGAAACACAGTAGTACAGTAAACTCAAATTCTATTAATGACTATCTGGAATACAAAAGAATATAAAATGCAACGCTCACAAGATAGCTACAATGGTGGTAGTGTATCCCTGAAGAGAGAGATGTGTTGGTTATTCTCATCCACAAGAATTTGATTACAAAGAGGTTGAAAATTCATTTTAACATAAAGCATCAATGAGAAAACCCTAACCCCAGACGATGAAACACCAAAATGTTTGTGGACCCCAATGTGGTTAGTTGATACATCAACTTCCCCAAGGTGCAATGTTTGCATATAATGTCTGTTTGGGGCGCTCAGTAGCCCGTCAGAAAGGTCTAGCCAAGAAGTACACATTTCACACAACCTAGCATTTGCCTTCAGCTACATGCTGGGTGCTTTCTTGCCAAAAAAAATGTCATTTAGGACCTCAAAATAACCCTGGAAGTTTGGGGCTCGAAAAACTGCCAAGATGTGGAACCATTTTGATATATGTTATGTATATATTTATAGCCTACATGGGAAAATGTAGTTTAAGACAATAATTCATATAATATGGAGGAAAATTTGTAAAAAACTTAGAATTTGTTTTTAATCCCAATAACACTTTGAAGCATCATTCAAAGTAAGCACCCCTTTAATTCTATCCTTTCATCTACGGGAGGTGAGAAAATCCCCTTGCAACGAGCCAAATAGATGGATATCAAGACTTCCCCTATTAACAAAGTGAATAGAGGACCTTACTTATTAGAATAAGAGAGACGATGTGTGGTATCAACATCCCTCCCTCACCCTCTATATGTTGTGCCTTTCCTCCCTAAATCATGATATAAAGAAAATTATGTGCATTTTTTTGTTATCTTTCATTTTTGTGTTAGCTTCACTCTAAGTACTTCACACTTTGATTTATATTGAATTCTTGATTTTGATTTTTTCCAACATCCAAGAAGGTTATTAGTCCTTTTCAAAGTCCAAGACTCTAGCAATCAATTAGTCGTTGACTATCAATTAATTAATCTTTGACTAAAAATATTTTTATATTGTCCAATGTTTTACAAAGGACAAATAAATAATTTTTTTTTACAATATTTAAATTACTTTTGTAATGAATGCTATTGGATAATAGGTTCAAAGTCTTACTGCGGAACTTCTTATATAAGCTAAGTTTTATAACCTAGGTTTTAAGTTTTGATATTGCCAAGCTTATTTAAGTTTTACCTAAGTTCTATATTATGTAAATATCCTAGAATGATTTGTCTTGTCAGTGAATTAAATCTTTTTCTTTCTCAATGCACCGCAAGGCGGTTTCAATGCACTGACATGCATAGCTCTAGATAACAAGAGCTATACAACCACAACTACACTTATGCATTGTCACACTGAATAAATCAGTCGGTTATGCTTGCCAAAACTCTATCGTCACTGCCTCATCGTAGTCATCCCACAACTATATAATGATAAATATTAATCCAATACACATTACCTTCTAGATGGTAGGGAATACTGTAGTATCGTAGTTGTGATTGCCTCCCTTTCTACTAGAAAAATAAAAAGACTATGCAGTACTATTATATTCTTTCAATTACATGTCTATAGGACTTATGCAAGGAGTTCTTCAGGCTAGATATTTGGTCTTCACCACTACAAGCAAGGAGTTCTTCCAGGTGGAAATTTGGTCTTCACCACTCTAGAGTTAAGCCCATTGTACAACATCTATACTCTGGATTTCATCCCACTGTACAACATCCATATAGACCTCTCCTATCAATGTTGAACAAGATTGGATTTTCCCACACATCATTAGTTCAAGTGGCCTAGAATTTGATCACTACAACATCCATATAGACCTCTCCTATCAATGTTGAACAAGATTGGATTTTCCCACACATCATTAGTTCAAGTGGCCTAGAATTTGATCACTGAAGGGTATGTTCATTCAATAAGGAAATTTATTCATTATTATTGAATGCCTATCCTTATCAATTATATTTTTTCTCTATTATATGATTCAAAAATTAGATTCACTTTGTTTAAAATTTTAAGAGTGTAGCTCTTTCTGGAATGGAGATAATAACCAAACTTCGAACACTATAATGGGTAATGGCCCACATTTCGTTTGATTAATTCATTAGAAGCAGTCGTTGATGCAGTAGTTTTTGTATACGAAGCAGATGATGCAGTAGTTTTTGTATATGAAACAGATCTAGTTGGAATTAAAAAGTTGATAAGGCACACATGTTTTATGAGGGAGTGTAAAGTGCACTAGCACCCTTACCTTATAGCGTATTCAATCCACTTACCAGTCGAGTCAATCGTCTTTATTTTCACCTCTATTACAAGGAAGGTGTTGAAAGTTTTAATTACCTTACTTCTTTTCTTTCCAAAAATAAGGATATTGTTTCTAAACCTAATACATGTATAAACACACAAGTATCTTCCCACTAAAATCTGTCAAACATTTGTCTTTTAACTTCTTTCGTTTGCAAAAATAAGGATATTGTTTCTAAACCTAACACATGAAGATATTCCCACTAGAAACTATAGAACATTTGGCTTTTGTTACTGTAATGGTCTATTTTTATAACAAAGACTATACCATAACTAATCAAATAATTTTGGCTCCAAAGATAGATAAGTAATATAAGTGGAATGATAAATATAGTTCAAATGTATTTAGCTTCGTATTTCTACACATCTATTCTAACTCAACTATTCTTTTCAATCTCACTTTTCCTATTTGTGGATTCAATCCCATTTGGTTTTTCAATAACTTCAAAATTCTATAGAGTTTCATCGTCTCTATCATTGGTAGTGTTTGCAATTCCATTTTTCCACTCTAAAGCTTAGACTTCCTTTTGTTATTCAATAGCTTCAAATTTATATAAAGTTAACTAATTACTTCTTAATAGTGCTTTTACTGAGAGTAATCCATTACTTATTACCTAGTAATTGAGCCTTCAAATAGATTTTGTTGTTTGCTAGATTCATGCAACAATGCCACACTCTCTTAATTTTTCAAAACTAAGCACCATCAACATCATAAATGACAAAGAAGTTGTATTTTTCCACAAAGATTTACTTTTTATTGAAGCCAAATAGACTTTTCGTGGCTATTATAACATTCTCATTAATGAATAGTTCATCATACTTACCCAGTAAAGGTTTGAACTTCTTTGAAGATCTCAAGTTCACTATGTCAAGATTCCTGCATATACTATGCAAAATTAGTAAGAAATATGTGTACTTGAGAATTCAAGAAATAAGTAATTGATGTTTATATTTAGCATTAACAAGTTAGCATGAACTAGAATTGAGATTTTACATCGAGGGTATAAGAACATATGGTATTTTGAAGGTAGACAGTTGTATGGTATCTATGTAATGGACTCCATTCGCATTGTACTTTAAGAAAATGCAAATATTTTTTTTATAGTGTACAAGTGTATAATTTTTAATGCAATGGACAAATAATGACATACTATAACACAATCTTAAAAAATAACTTAGTTGAAAAATAATGACATACTGTAACACAATCTTTAAAAATTACTTGGTTGAAATTAGAAAGTATTTAAATTATTTTTGCATGTTTATCAAAAGAGAAAAGTTAGAAGGAATACAATGGAGGTTTGGCCTTTACAAATATACAAGTAAGGAGCTAGAGCATCATTATTTATTTGAGACCTAGATATTGCCAGGGTTCTTCAAACTATGGTGCTCTACACCCGAACTGGCTGGGGAGATGTTGGTTACATAGTCTAATGCACTCTTTGAGCAACACCAAGTCTATGAGCAAGGAGGGAGGCTTTGAAGTAATCAAGAAAGCAATAGAGAAACTAAGGTTGAGGCACAAGGAGCATATTTCTTCCTATGGGGAGGGCAATGAGACAACATACATCAATACCTTTTCTTGTGTATGTTTCATTTCGATGTGAAAAGTGAAAACTAACTTTGGAATTTTGTTGACATTTTGTGGTTCGGGTGGGTATTTTAGTACCAAATTTGTTTTTATCCCATTAATTGTGTCTTTCCTCTTTGAAGAAGCTACCAGTGTAACTATAACATAATTTTCATTCAAATTATTTTAGTAGAATATACAAGAAATAGTTGACTACATATATTATGAAAAACTTGTTCAAGCTAAAATAAGGATTTCAAATTGAATTCTTCATCTAGTTTATATAATATGTTGGTGGCAAGGCTAAAGCTAAACTATTGGATTATGTCGGGACATCGAAGGGAGTCATTAGCGGTATTTTATTACAATCTATCTAAATTAACCCAATCACCTTATTGTGCATGCTCCTTAGTTCAATCATCTGATTGTGCATGCTGGTTTGGCATTCTATATCATGAACACAAAACCTTTTTAGCGGGGACATCACCACTGCAGTGGCACTTGTTTAATATTATTTGTTATACTTAATACAAGTTAATACTGTAGGTTTTATATAAAAAAATTAGGCTTTTCATTGATGAAGATATATTTTTGAACAAAAAGTTTTGGCATTATGAATATCAAAACTCAAAAAATTTAAGAAGTAATGGAAAATTCCAATGGTGCTTTGAGGTTACACCACCAACTTCATTTAATTAGGAGACTCGTAAAAAAAATTGTAGGCTTAACGTAATACCTCGCCAATTACAACAAGAGCCACATAGTGGCAATGTCCTTGTGGTTTTTGGTTCAAAGATGTAAATGGAATAAAACAACATGAGTGTGATGGGGGAATAATTGTATTGTTTATAATATGAAAAACAATAGAAAGTACTCGATGTGGTTTCTAATGGAAAACATTGTTCTGAAATTTTGCAATGAAACGCAACTAGTATAAACCTACATGTATAACAACTTCAAATGAGCCATAGGAATTAAAAGTTTCTTGTGAAATTATGTCAGTTATTTTTGTTATGCAAATTTTTGTTTGTGTGGTTAATCTATATCATTAAAGATAAAAAAAAGAGAACTATTGAATGCAAAGGTGATTCATTTCCATATAAATTTATTTGAAAAGTGAGATAAAGAAATCCATCTTGTCTATGATAATCCATGTGAACAATTGAAAAAGAGAAATATTGAATGCAAAGGTGATTTATTTCCATATAAATTTATTTGAAAAGTGAGATAAAGAAATCCTGGTCTATGATAATCCATGTGAAAAATTAAAAATGAATGCAAAGAGAAATATTGAATGCAAAGGTGATTTATTTCCATATAAATTTATTTGAAAAGTGAGATAAAGAAATCCTGGTCTATGATAATCCATGTGAAAAATTAAAAATGATAAATAATGAGGAAAACTATTGAATCTGACATGCTTGAAAGGTTATCATATAAAAAGCTTGAATATAAAAAAAAAAAAAAAATGATGCCTTTATGCTTTAAAAGTTTAAATGAAATGGGCATAACAATAAGATAGAATAGAAAGGTTAGTAGGAAAAAAAATAAGGAATAAAAAGGTGCAGAGAACTAGGCTAATATAGGCTAATATATTTAACTTTATTACAAGTATTCACATGTAGAAAATAAATCAATCCAATAAAAAGAAATTGTAGGTAAGGCACCCAACAAGTTAACTCTATGTATGATAAAGCTTATGAACAATTTGAAATAGTAGAAACATAGAGAGCATTAAATGAATAATTTGCATATAGATCAATTTGAAAAGACACAAACAAAATCAATTTACATAATATTTTGTGTATGGATATTATAAAATGATAGATAGACAAAAAGCATAAGACTAATATTATTTTTATAATCATATAATGTAGAATAAGAAGAGAGCAAGAGAAAATTATAGATAAAAATTGCATGATATCAGTTGTTATGATAGAGTAATGATATTGCAATTATGATACATTGATGTTGAACAATACTTGCAAAATCCATAGTCATATGATGTTTATAAAAAGAAAAAATATAAAGAGAGATTGTGCAAAAAGATGCTCTTAAAAGTTAAAAAAAAAAACATAAAGAAACATAGTTTGTAAATTTATAATATGTTTTTTTGAAAGCAACATTGTTTTTTTATATTTTTTCATGATGATTGTAGAAGCTTATGTGTATTAAAAGCAAAGCTCTGATCATTGTATGCTAGTTATAAAATTGTAAAAAAAAAAAAAAAATAGTTCTTTTTTATCTTCATTATCCCAATGCCTAATGAGAAAAAACATGCAAATGTTAATGGTTCATTTAGCATAATTAGTAACAAAAGAACAGAAAACCAATGCCTAATGAGAAAAAAACATGCAAATGTTAATGGTTCATTTAGCATAAGTAGTAACAAAAGAACAGAAAACAATAGACAAAATGCAAAAGTGAATGCAAAATATCATAATAACAAAATACAATATAAATAAAAGTTGGAATCAATAAAGACTATATGAACAACCAACACATAGACATCAAATTATTTTTAAAAACAAACGTAAACATAATGAGGCAATAATTTCCACTTGTAATTATGATCTCTCAATTCACATTATTTTTAGAAACAGATAACAATAAAAAAAAAAATATTGTAGTATCGTAATCTTAAAGAGGACATAAGAAGAAAGTAAGCAATTGTCATTCAAAACAATCAAGATTTGACTCCATATTTTTAAATGTATTATAAAGAGATCGATCACACTGAAAGCATTGACACTATAAACCTTACGAGTTAACATGGAAGCCAACTAGAAACAAAGACTTCTAGTGCTAAATTTAGATTCCATTTCAGTGGAAAAATGATTTTTCAAAGTGTTATTAGTTTATAAGCAAATTCAAATGTGTGAATTATTTGATATAAAAAGAAATAGAAGCAAGAGAGGCATAATTAGAGTTTCAAGTGTCTGTCAATGCAGTAGAATTGAACCTTAGTTGTTTTTGTAAACAAGAAGGACATTGTAGAACCGAAATTGTAAAGGATCCTTGCAAGAAGAACCGTTGAAGCTCAGCCAACGTTTGACTAATGTCAAACTGGTATTGCTCAGGATAAGTTTCTGTCAATGTTGGGAAAAGTTGTTGCAACAATGGATTGTCCAGTATGCATTCCAAACTATGGCCATATCAGTATGGTTTGTTTGCATTGGATCATATTTAATATTTGTATGAAAACAAAAGGAACTTATGACAACATAGTTCCTTTTGTGGATGAATAGACACAAAGAGATGTATCTAAGTATTCTACAGTTCCTATGAAAGAAGAGTTGTTGTAAGCAAATGTTTATAATTTTCAAATGAATAATGTAATTCTTAATAATGGTAAAACAAAATGAGACACTAGTCTTTTAATCTGATTGAAATAATTGAGTGGAGAGGGAGACAATAGAGAATATAATACCAGCAAAGGTACTGATGTTGAAGGAAAATGAACTTCTTTATCATAGGTAGGATGCTTTGATAAAGTAATTATAAAATAAAGACTTAATAATTTAAAGGAATTTCAAGAATTTTAGAAACTTATTTTATTTTATAATATATTATCTTACTTATTTTGTTTTATAATATATTATCTTAAGCCTGAGAGTGTAGTGGTGTGTAGTAGCTTATGTTGTATTTGAATAGTAAAATAAGAAATACTTGGTGTAGCAATGTAGTTGGAACACTAGATTTTTTTTGTTTCATTATTATTATTATTATTATTATTTTGATGTGTTGTGATTGGTAAAGAGAATACAGAGTAGAAGGTCTCATTGTCTTCTCTTGTATTTTTGGAGTAATACTAATGTTTTATGTTCGAAAGTTGCAAGGGACAAGAGACTATGAGATTTTGATATTGTTAAAAGGAGAACTATAACCATAGGTAAATTAGTTGTAAGAGGAGAACTAAAACCATAGGTAAATTAGTTGTAAGAGGAGAACTAAAACCACAGGTAAATTAATTGTAGTAGATAACTATATTGATATTATTGGGAAATATAAACAAATAAGAAATAGTGAAGATAACAAAAAAACCAATGAAATTATATTAAGTGAAAGCTCAAATTATAAGTGATTGATGTCTTTGTTTATCCGTTTTGAAGAAAATAAAACACATTGCACAAGAGGTTGCACTCGAAGGCTCGTGAATACTTCAATAACTAGTATTATGTGGGTAAAGTTTCTAATAATTTTTATTTAGAAGATTTTAGATGAGAAGGCTTGTGAATAAAATACACGCAACAATGAATAAAAATGGAATAGCAAAGTCTAATTTCTTTTGAAAATATTAAGATTTTAGAAACATATGAGCATCAATGTAACTAATCTAGTATCAAAATGTACAAACATTTGGCTTTTAATAAATTTTTGATGTAAGATTCAATTATTTCACAAAACTATTTTCAAGTCTCTCAAAATCAATACAGATCTTGTTGACTTTAGTCATTGGTAATTGGAAAAAAGGATGGTTGATGTAATTCAACATTTTTGAAATGGAAATTGTTTGAATATTGTGGCCATTTTATATGTATGAATTGTTCCTCTAATCTAATTTGTCTCTTCACTAAAGTTAGCTTAGACGCCTAAATATAATTAATAGCTTGCAATGGATAGTAAAATTATTTGCTAATCTAAATTTTCTTAATAGACAAACTGACTTTAAAGGGATAAATAAAGGAAATAGCGACAAATGTTATTACTGTACAACTTGCACTTAAAAAAAAGAAAACAAAATCAATTGTAATTTTGTTCATAGAAATCATCAAGAATCTCATGATATGACCATCTATTCGAAGCAAAAATGAATCATTAGGTAACTTCCAATTACATAGTATTTTGTGTAGTTAATCCAAGGGCTACTAGCATTTGAATTTGAAATTCATTGGTAAGTGGAATCCTAATGAGATATGGATGTTCAAATTATGCTATGAATGCAGTGAATCCCAAGTCAAAACGAAGATAAGATAACGACAACCACTTTAATATAGCAAAAAGAATAATTGAATTACATATAAACAAAATTCTTTGAAAAATATGATCATAAACTAACCTGAAATCAAAATAGCAGTGCTCAAAAATATCTAAAGAGTCGTGCCGAAAAACAAACCCAACAAAGAAACTATTAGTTTTATGAACCCACATATTTATTAGTCAATTGATTCGGCCCGCAGGGGTAGACTGATTGGCAAGTGTCGTGTAAATGGAAGGAAATGTAAAAAGAGGTCTCACTTTCAATTCTCGCCATGATTTACCCGTGCCCCATGCTTGTGGGTTGTGTGGACGCACTTGGAGGTTATAGAGGTAGCATACGATAATCGACCCCGTGTCACACAAGTACGAGAACCGTGATTTGCCGATTCCGCGAGTCACAAAAAAAAAAATATTAGCCAATTGATTCTAAAAATGAAGAAAATACTCATGATTGAAAAAAAAATCAAGAAAAACAATTCATATTGGAAGTTGCATAAATGGAATTACAAGAGTCAACAATTGTATGGTGTATCTAGAAAGTGAGAAGTGACATAAACTAGAGGGAACAATGTATGCAAGTAACTAGTATCTATTGCACTAGTAGGGGTGCAATATCAATGTTCATTTGTTTCTATAAACAATAATTGCAATTTGCAATATTGGCATTAGGAGAATTTGTGCAACTAGTAACAAAATGTGATAGTGGCACTACAGAACAAATGCATGTGAGTTGCTTATAGCCATGGAAGGGAACAAAGGTTTCAAGATGCTAGGATGGACAAATGTTAACGAAGGTTTTTAAAGGAATTAAAAGGAAAATACATGACAGTCGGTCCATTAAGCATCAAACTTTCTAAAAATGTAGTTATCTTTTGGAAATGTTGTCCAAAAGTGGTCTATTAGTAAACCAATGGTACTTGTTCCTTTACTTGAATGGAGTACTAGGTTATGAATTTGCATAAATGAAACAATATTTTTTGTGCATTATTGTTTTGCAACATGTTGAAGTTGAAATCATTGATAACTACGATGTGCTTCATTGATTGTGTATTTGTTGTTATAATGTTCATAAAGTGAAAGGCTACTTCAACTCGTGCAACATAAACATTTTCCAACGTAATAGAAATTTTGGTAATATGAAATGTAGTTACAATTGATTCAATATGCTCTATGGAATAACTAACATATTTTTCAATTACTATGTTAGTTTGAAAGAATGTCAAAATTCCATGGAGGCAATGGTTTTATAAACAATGGTACTCGTTGTCAAGGAAATTTTTTTCTACAACAAAGTTTATATGTGTTTCTTGGAAATATAAGATGTTAGCCTACATTAGCTCATAGTCTGCAAGAATATTTTCAATGTGTGATTGTATGCTTCATGTGTTCAATAAGCATACAAGATTTTTTTTTTCTTTTGGTATTGAATGCAAGCCATATTCAAAGTGCCAAGATGCATATGTTTAGAGTCTCTTTATTTTAGTGGAAAATTTGTTGGACATTGAAATTCATTTATTTCAATTTGTTGGAACACATGTTGGATTCAATGTTTCTAACATGCAAAAGTGATGTGTACATTGTTGGAGATATTTCAAACTCACACCCACTTTTTCCTAAGTTTACTAGTCTAATGTTGAGGTTGTCATCCATAGATGAGAATATTCTCCCCTAAGAATATTCCCCACTAAAATAGGGTGCTACATCCTCTTCAGTCTTGTCTCAGTTACACTTCACTTAGACTAGCTGGTCATGACTCAGTTACACTTCAATTAGACTAGTGGAGTAGAGTCATGCATGGAAAACTTGATTTTATCACCAGGAGGGCGCATATCGCATGCATGAGGCTAGGAGAGCGTTAGAAATGTACATGCATCAGTTTCTCTCCACTCCACTCATGTTCTTTAGTTAATTGATGACTACATGACCACTAATTAACTAGGACTAGGTAGTTGTTCACTTCAGTTTTTGTTAGTGAGTGTCCAAATCTCTCTAGATCACTACTATGGCACATTAGTTGCTCATGTAGCCTATATATATTGTAAATTATTCACTCTTTGAGTGTGGATTTGAATCAGTTCAATTCATTATTATTTCTCTCATTCTTTTCTCGCTCTTTGTTTCTTTTGCAAGCTTTGTGTGAATTTCTACTAGCTAGGTTCTTTGTGCAAGTTTCACTGAAACTTCACATACACAAAGTCCATAGTGTTTAATTCCAAAAGGGTCAAATGAAGCACCATCCATTGTTAGGCTTTGCGATCTATGTATCATTCTTGCATATGCTAATTGGACAAGAAATTGTTGTCAAACAAATTGGATTTTATTGCTAGAAGCCATTTGTATAGATACTCTCATGGCAGGTGTCAAGTTATGGGAAATGCCAGTTGTAAACATACACAGGGTATTCACTCAATAAATTTGTGACATAGTGCCTACATTCATGGGATATTAAAGAATACCCCTAAGTTCACTACATATTTATAAATACCTCCCAAAATTCTTTTGTTGAACCCCCTTCCCAATACATCTTTTAAATAAAAGAAACCCTTGTTTTTACTAGGTACCCCTTTTTATACCCCCCAATACCTATAAACCCCTTGAGACCCCATATCCCCCCAATACATTCAATATATTGACTTTATTTTTTGAAATTTAAAAACCCCCTTTATGAATGAATGTGATAAGATATTGGTCAACAAAGTGAATCCCTCGTGTTAACATATTGTACATAGTTTGTCATTGAACAACATAGATTGTAGGATTATGAATTCAATCCAAACAAATAAAATTTTCTCTCTGTGTAGTGTTTAAAGATACCCTCCAGACCATTTACCAAGCCATTATTGATTGCATAGTTTCCTCCAATCAACTCTACAGGCATATTTTGTTTCAAGACAATTCTGGAAGGAAACTCACTTTTTTGGTTTTCACAGCTAATAATTTCAACAAGGTTTGTGTTTTTATCTCATTATTTCAATGTATATGTTACTAATTGCACAAGTGATAACATTTTTTTATTATGATCCTAAACATATATGTTCTTATGGAAAAGGTATGGAAAGATTGGATCATTTGATGGGTTTCTGTAGCAATGTCTATTCAAATAGATGATATCATCTTTTGTTTGAGAGCAAGTTATAATTCTAGTGAGAATAGATATGAAAACTTTTTTCTCTTGTCTCATACCCTGTTTTATCTCAAAGTGTTTGACATCGTCTTTGTAGAAGTTGTGTGGCAATATTTTTTCATGGAAGAAAGATGGTTCTTCAAATATCCAAGAATCTTTCATGGGTTGTGATTTATGAAGGTCCCCACAAAAAAATATGTCAATGATTTCAAAAGGCAATGTTAGTGTGTGCAAAATTTCCCTAATCCATTTGTCCATTTTATATAGCATTCAAAAACCTTTCAATGATACCTCCTCAACCAAAAATAAGTGAAGTTTCTCATATTTTTTGGTCAATGAATCTAATGTGCTTGAGCTTAATGGAAACATGTTTTTTCTTTTCTTTTAGGGGTAGGTGCAATGTTTTTTTTTTTTTTTTTTTTCATGTGGTTCACGGCACCGGATATCGGAAGCTCACTACTTCCACGTAAACCTCCACGGAATCCGTGAGAGAACATATGAAGGGTGGGTATTTTTAGAAAATCCCATTTAAGGGCATAACATGTTACTTACAAGGAATTGAACTTGGGTGGGGAGGGTAACAATCATTCCTCCCAACCACCCAAGCTACATCCAAAGGACAAAACATCTTATAAACCTATTAAAGGGCACAACATGTCACTCCAAGGATTTGAAGCTAGGTGGGGAGGGTAACAATCATTCCTCCCAACCACCCAAGCTACGTCCAATGGAGAGGGTAGGTGCAATGTTGAATGTGTTGTAATGCCATTTTCAATTATATGCAACTTTCCCAGTAAATGCGACGATAATTCATTTTTTTGTAAAGAGGATCACTATCAAGTTATTTGTTGTAAAAGCATAGTAATCCTTGGTAAATTTATTTTGTTGTGAATGTCTTGCTTGTTCCTACACCTCCAATAAGGATCAAATGAATCAGTGTGTTTGGGATTTTTTTTCCTCATTATTACTTATTTTGTTATTGATTGTTTCTCACTATTGAGATTTTTCCTAATGTCGTGATAGTCTTTTGTATTCAAAATGAATGGTTGTTTACTTATCATAGGGATACCAGTACACTGAGTTGAAATTGGTCCAGACATCATTTTTTGAATTAGATCACTATGTATGTCATATTTTTCACAATTGGTCATGTTTAGGCCTTGATCCAAAGAAGATTCAATGTCAAAAATTCATTTTGATCTAGATGCAATCATTGTAGATGTTATGCCAATGTTGATCCATTTATTTCTTGTTTGAGCTACAAACTTCCATTCAATGAGTTATATTAGTTGTTTTTGTGACAAGTATGCTTTTGACCAACTTTCAAAATTTGCTTTTAGAACATTTTCAGTTTCTCTATATGGGACATATAGCATCATTTGTTCTCGAAATAAATTTTCTAGGTCTTTGTGTTGATTGTATTGAATTGAATTTATGATGCATGGTTGCTTTATTTTCTTTGGATTTGATGTTCAACATGAGTACCAAGCGAAAAATTATTCCAAGCATATGTATTCAAATTTAAACAACCTTACAATGTAGTTTTTCACATTGGAATTGCACATGATGTCTTTGGAATTGTCTACTTCATGTCTTAGTAATTGTTAGAAAAACAGGACCGCGGAGCAATAAAATAAAACAAATGCAAAAAAAAAACACAGAAGACACACAATACAAGAGAGACACAGATTTACGTGGTTCACCCAGTGTGGGCTACGTCCACCAGAGAAATTTCCAGGTCCTTCCTTTATTATTATCCAGCAAA
>ML811023.1:152305-178767 GCA_009831015.1 Picea engelmannii
ATACATTTCCCTCATAAAAGAGGGTTGCCTTCTAGGGAAAAAAACCCTAACATAATCTCTACCGTTAAATCTGCGACCTTATAATGAACGGTCCAGATTTACAATGAAATTACAATATACTTTTATAAGGCAATTTTTGCTTCAAGGGCTTCGCCTCCGAACCCCCGCTTGCCCACAGACCCCCCAGTCGAGGGGATAGGCCCCCCAGACCCCGCAGAGGGGGTACCCCCCCCTGCACTCCCCCGCGTAGAAGAGTGTACATACTTCTGGGGTGTAAATACTTCATGGGGTATAAACACGGCTGAAAGCAAGGACCTCTGAATCAGGAAGATAATCAGGCTCCACAACCAACAGTAATGTGGGTTTCTTTCGAACACATGTTTGACTATCAAATGGGGTTGTGTTAATGAGTTAATAAGGTGTAGGTTGAATAATCAATTCTTTAGGGTTGGATTATGGTGTACCTAGGTGGATTGAGTAGGTCTATACTTTATCCCATGTTCTTTGAAGGATTCTTGAATGAAAATATGCTCATTTGTTAACTACAAAGTTTCCTAAGAGCACAAGATTGGATAATGTTATAGCCTTAAATTTCCCTATTCATGCATACATGTCCTTGGCCCTCTTACTTGCATATTTTTCCAAAGAACTGTTGAGTAGCTCTTCTTAAAAAACCTTTTTTTAGAAGATGTATGTGCCCTGCACCATTACTGCTCGCGTACATACGCTTTTTGCACCACTACAGCTCACGTGCATATGCATGTTGCACCATTATAGCCCGTGTATACTTGCAAAAGTTGCAAAAAATAAAAATTTGCAAGGAATTTGTTGAAATTGACGGGTTATTGGAGGTTTCCCAACTAATCCACCTCCAATATCCCGTCACCCAACTGAATAACCATCCTTTTGGCATATAAAAGGAGGTGTTGGGGTCTCATTTCATATCTAAGAATAAGAACAGTGAAACTGTGCCCGATTTCACTTCCCCTCTTTTCCCAAGATATTGTTGCCTTTTGTAATAAATTGCCTCAGCATACCCTCATCAGCCCCTTCTTCTCCCATTCAACCCATTCCCTTCCATAGAAGAGATCAGAAGGTTGAGAGAAGAGGTTCATACAAGGTGCACTTGGAGCATGTTAAATAGGATCCCGGACCAGGTTCATGGAATGGTAGCCGACTCAGATTGTAAGGTATAATCTTTATGTTATGAATAAAAGAATTAAATTTTCCTGTCCCAAATGATGGTGTCTTGAGTACTTTTATTGATTTATGCTTGACATTCCAACATCTAACCCTAACTTATATATGGAATAGCATGCTTGTATTTATTTGTTTGTCAATATTTGGATGCAGGTCATCCCTGGGAGGAGACGTGCAGTCAGTCGAACTTCCAAGCACGAGAAGATCATCACCAGACATGGGATTAGAGGTATAGTTACCCGATCTCTTCTCTTTTCTTTCTTTATATTAGTTTTGGTATGTTTTGGGTAGTATTGAGAATTAATTATCTTTTAGACGGTTATTCACTCTGCCTACATTGTAAACCATGGTGTAGTTAAAGGGGGGTTATTTCCCGCTAGCAGAATTGGCGACCATACTGGGGAAGCCTCTAAGGTTTTTGAGGGGATTTTGGGTTGTTTGATTGGTTTTTTTTCCTTTCAAGTTTTCTGAGTCTGTCAAGGGATTCTGGTCACCTTCAGGTGCAATACCATTTTTCCCTTCCCTGTAAGACTGCCTCATTTTTTCTTTTTTTTGGAAAGATACAGAGGTGTACACACCCTAGCTTGAGTTAGCATGCATACATACACGCTCTTCTCAATAAACAACCTACGTACATATGCAGGCTGCTGATGCAACAACCTGTGTCTCTGTTTCAAAAAAAAATTGAAAAAGAGGGAGTTTGCCTCTTTCCTGATTGAAGTTCTTACTTCTCACGGTTTTCTTGGATCGATCCAGAGTCTTTGTTTATAGCCATAGCCTAGGTTTAGAATTCAATTTACTTGTCTTCTTGATTTTCTTGTGTTTACTTTTGAAAGGGTTTTGAGCAAGCTATTGAATTGTAGATATGCCTTCTTGGTTTCTTGATTGATTCCCTACGATCCGCAGTGGGCTAAAGGTTTTTTCTAGTCTTGTTTCAGTCTTTTTATCCTTTTTTACTTTCTTTGAGAAAAGAAAAAAGATTTACTTCATTTTTTCTCTTTAAGGCAATTTCAAAAAAAAAGATTTTCTTTTCAGTTTGGTAAAGTAGTTAGAGTTGGTTATTTGCAAAAAAGGAAAAAGAGTATGTTTTTCAAGTTCTTTTGTGATTTCTTGAAACATAAGTAGCTTGCAGTCAAGAAAAAGTAGGCTTTAGGTTTTCTTTACAAGATCTTGAAAATTTAGTTAAGAAAAGTTGGTTACAAAGAGTTAATTACAAAAATTTGACTTTGAAGTAATATTTCAAGTGCTTTAATTTTCTTCTCCTTTTCATCTCTTATAACACCATTAGTTTCACTTCCATATCCCATGAGTAAATAAAGCCTTTAAAAAGAACGCTTAATCTAAAATAAACTAGAATTTGTATGTTTGTAGGGTCAACCAACTAGTTTAGGGGCCTTGAATTAGGTTGGAGAGGAAACTCTTGAAGGCTATTAAATCAAACATTGGACTCTGAGTTGGGAAGTGTTTAATTCCAGTTTCGTAAAATTTATCCGGGACCCCACTCTAACACAGGGGATAAACACAAGGTCGTGTGAGGAAAGGAAACAAAGATAACCCCTCCAAATACGGACTGAACGTAGTGGGGAACGCATATTGAGGATCTGTCATGGGATTACTACCAAATGCATTTGCCTACGGAGATTCATGGACCTCTAATCCGTTCGATATCCTCTATTGTCTTACGAACCATTTTCTCTCGATACCCTTGATAGGTTTCGGAGTTGTTATCCTGCTCATTGCGATCTACCTGACTGTCGGTTGTACCCTCTTGGTGACTGACTGTGAGTTGGAAACCTAGTTTCCCATATTCTAGGGAATTACATGGGTGACTACAAGGGTATATCGAGGTACCCGGGGCAGACATTGGATCATGCTTTGCAGAGTATACCTGGAGGGTGCTTCTGTGTTCGAGTTGCACTTACATCGATTATTTCTAGTGTTGATTGGCGTAACTGTCCTTCCTACTAGATAGTTGATTGTTTGATTTTCCTTTAGGAACTTTTAGTGTGTGCTTTTTGCTCCCTAATTTTCCATAGTGAGTTAGTCAGTCATTGCTTTGGGTCTCTGAACTAAGGTGGTAGACCTCCCACTCTGTCAATCGTGAGGAATTGTCAGTCTTTCGCTTAGAAACGTGGAGCCATCTCTTTATAGGCATTTTTTTTATACCACTGGTTCGCCAGAGTCAGTGTGTGAGAATTTTACGGACTTGAACGATCCTGCAAGGGAAGAACCTATGCATAAGATCTTCATGGATAAAGTTCCTGATGATACCAACCAAGCAACCCCTTTACAAGGGGATTCTTGTGCTTTTCCTTTTTTCAGAAACATCAGTGTCCCTTTGATGGCCACTTTGTACATTCCTGGGTTGAATGTGGGACTATCGGTTTGGTTGGGTACCATTCCAAATGTCCTGAATGCTCTTGATGCTTCTCAGTTAAGAACCTTATGTCATGGGAATAATGTTGATATTCTTTCATCAACAAAGTCTCCTCCTCCTCCTTCTACCTTCCCTGGTGAAAGTATAACTACTAGTAATTGAAAGTCTAAAGGAAATAGAAAGAGGAAGAATAGGAAGAAGAAATCACCAACCACTGTGAGTCATGTTGGAGATAGGTCATCAGCCTCTGCAAGTCATGTTGGTGGCATGAACCTAGTCCCCGCAATTCATGCTAGAGTTCAACAACCAACCTTTGTGAGTCATGTTGGAGATAGGTCGTCAACCTCTACAAGTCATGTTGAAGAGAAGCACCCAACCTCTTCCAGTCATGTTGGGGAAAGCACCCAGCCTCTACAGGTCATGTTGGGGGAAAAATTCAAGTCACTGATAGTCATATTGGCAATAGGTCTGTAGCCTCTTCGAGTCATGTTATCGACCCATCACCAACCTTTGCAAGTCATGTTGGATATGTGCAACTAGCCACTCCTAATTATGTTGGGGGCATTCATTATGTTGAGAAACCTAGACGGATAGGTCATAAACCTAAGTTCCCTTGTAAGCTTTGCAAGGGAGATCACCTTACTTATTTATGCCTTGGCCTTCCAGAGGTACGAAGATTGTGGTCCCTGTCTGCAAGCTCTTTTGATTCTGAGTCTTATAATGTTCCCTCGCAATCTATCTAGCCTCTAGTTAAGAAAGTGGTCGTGCGCCCAATGCAATCTTTGGCCGATCCCACTCCTCTTTTGGGGGGTGATGTGCCTTCAGACCATGTTGTCTCGTAACATATTCAACTAGTGGTTGAGGAAGTGGTTGTGCCGATGCAATCTTCAGTTGATCCCACTCTTCTCTTAGAGAGTGTCGAGACTACCAAAATGGTCACATTGATGCAATCTTCGGCTGATCCCACTCTGATCTTGGGGAGTGATGTGTCTACCGACTATGTTTTTAGCATTTCCAGTTCAGTACTTTCAAGACAAGGGGGAATTCTGCTCACTTCGAGCACACCCCCTCCAAGCCCTAGGATGGTTTCCTTTGATTGGAATGAGCTTGTTGAGCCTCGTCTTCCTTCTTCTGCACCTTTTCAAATAAGGGTTGAAGTTAATTCAACAAAAATTTATCTATGTATTGTGGATGAAGGAGCCTCCACAAGTATTTTACTATCCTCAGTTTGGCAAGCCTTGGGATCTCCCGAGCTTGTGTCTACTTCGCATGAGTTGTTGTCTTTTGACAAACGTCCTAGTAAATATTTGGGGGTTCTTCCTCAGTTGCATATCTTGTTAGGTGGGAATATTTTCTATGTCAATGTTATAGTGGTGCAAGGCCCGTTAGATTTCAATATGCTTCTCGGGCATGATTAAGTATATGCTATGAACGTTGTGGTGTCTATGCTCTTCCGAGTGATGCATTTCCATCACAATGGAAGCATTGCCACTGTCGACCAGCTGACATCTGATAATTTCCATCCTAATTCGACATTATTTCAGGCTTCCCCATTATATGTTCCTAGTGTTTGTTCAGAATATACCCCGCAGGACTCCCAAGCGAGCACACTTTGTTGTCTTTCAAGCTCGCTTTAAAATTCGAAAGAAACATCCGACGAGACTGTATTTATTCTTTTCAATCTTGTCTAGATTAACTAAGAAAAGTATCCCCATGGAGTCTTCTTTAGGATCTTTTCAGACTCTCTAAACATGAAAATATTGTCGAGCAATCGTGTTTCCTTCACACTCGCCAAACTCAAATTTGAAGGCACGTATGTCTGGCGTTAGTTTACCCCTTTTTTGGTCTGGACAGTCAATTTCACGAATAAAGGTATGCTCTAGGAACTTCGGTTCGCTAGAAGAGTATTCTTAGGTGTAAGTTTAACCCTTTTTCGAGCCTGAGGGACTAAATCTTCAAAAAAGGAACATTCTCCTTGGTTTTGGTTTATCACCTTTTCTGGGCCTTAGAGATTACTTATGAAAAAGGAACCCCCATGGAGTCCATAGTTAATCTCTTTTGAGACTCCCTAAAATTGAAAAGATCATCGAGTGACCTTGTTCCTTCACACTCGTTAAATTGGTCCAGAAGAACATCTACTAGCATGAGTTTACCCCTTTTTCCAGCCTGTAGATTATAGTGGAAAAAAGTACGCCTCGGTATATTCCTCTCGCCGGGAGAGTTCTCCTCAGTAACTTTTATACTTTTTCGGGCTAAGGAGACTAAACTCATAAAAAGGTTGTGAGTCCATACTTAAGCTCTTTTCAAACTCCTTAAAATTGAAAAGATTGTTGAGTGATATTGTCTTTGTCACACTCATTAAAATGGTTTTGAATAAATGTCTTTGAAGTGCAATTTTAACCCTTTTTTGAACCGAATAGACTATCTCTGAAAAAGGTACTCCCTAGAGTCTTCTTTTATGTTTTTTTCAGACTCTCTAAATGTGAAAAAACTACTGAGCTTACCTTCTCTAGGCTCGTTAAAATTACATTGAAGGGGGTTTCTTCGTGTCTTGCTTAATCGCATTTGCATATCTGCATCTTTGGCCTAATGTTGGCTCCATGTTTCTCTCAACTAAACCTTTGAAGCATGCCTTATATGCAAGCCTTGTAGCACTTTTTGCCTCTAGGACTTAACGCCTTGACCCATGAAGGAATTTTTCCCAAAGTGTCCTTTTCCTGCACATGTATCCTTGCTCTAAGCATTAGTATGTTCCTTGCGGTTGGAACTAGTATGATTCCTTGTGACATGTGTTCCTCCTTTGTAACGTAGCATTCTTTTATTCTTTTTCAATCTCTTAAAATTTTGAAAAAGACAAAAAAATCAAATATTCCAAAAAGAGGGAACGAGAAATATGTATTCTTTTTTCGGTAGCACAAAGAGTCTCCCTTGGACAAAGCACATCCTTTTGTTTGTTCGTCAAGCATTGGGATCTAGTATGACATTAGGAAGTTGTTCTCGCTACATAGAGTTGTGTACTCCTTTGTTTGGTTACTCTTCCAAACACATGGAGAATTTGCGTTGCCTACAACATTGTAAACTTATGTCAATGTCATGCTTCCTGAGTCATATCATCTTTCGTGATTTTTGCTAAGGGAAGTTTCACCCAACCTGATTCAGAATTTCTGCAGTTTTTTCTCTTGACCTCATGAGTTGGCCATCCCGAGAGTCCATTCAAGTCATGATTCAAAATCGACGAAGTTCTCTACCTGATCATCGAGATCCTCACGTATTTTCCCGATGAATCGTCGAAGACCTCAGGGTAGTGAAGTCATACACTCCCATTGTACTCCTACCTGAGTTTTGAAGATATTGAAGTTCTTGCTGGAGCTCTGAAGGCCTCATCTCTAGCCATCGGGCGTCACCAGCTTCTTGAAGATGGATTGAGATGTAGATCCACTCTGTATTTCTCGTGGCTACACTTTATATAGTTATATGACATGGATGTGTAGTTTATTTGTTTGGAATCCATGATTTATTTCATCCTGAGCATGGGTATGCCCGCCTCGGAGAGACAATTGTTGTTTTGCAGATGGCACCTCTAGAAATCTAGTTCCGGGCTCTCTCGATTTCGTACATTGGTGAAGATATTGTAATGTATTTCGACCATCAGATTGATCTTATGACCTCACACATTAGGGGGCATCTGTTATAGCCCTAAATTTTGATATTCATGCATACATGGCCTTGTCCCTCTTACTTTCATATTTTTTCAAAGCAATGTTGAGTAGCTCTTCATAAAAAACCATTTTTTATAAGATGTACATTCTCTGCACCATTACTTCCTACGTACATACGCTTGTTGCACCACTACATCTCACATACATATGCATGTTGCACCATTACTTCCTGTGTACATACATTTGTTGCACCACTACAGCTCGCATACATATGCATGTTGCACCATTACATCCTGTGTATACTTGCAAAAGTTTCAAAAAATAAAAATTTGCAAGGAATTCGTTGAAGTTGATGAGCTATTGGAGGTTTCCCAACTAATCCACCTGCTATATCCCGTCACCCAACTGAATAACCATCCTTTTGGAATATAAAAGTAGGTGTGTGGGTCTCATTTCATATCTAAGCATAAGAACAGTGAAACTCTGCCCGATTTCACTTCCCCTCCTTGCCCAAGATATTGTTTCCTTTTGTGAGAAATTGCCTCAGCATACCCTCATCAACCCCTTCTTCCTCCATTCATCTCATTCCCTTCCATAGAAGAGATCATAAGGTTGAGAGAAGAGGTTCATACAAGGTGCACTTGGAGCATGGTAAAGAGGATCCCGGACCAAGTTCGTGGAATGGTAGTAGACTCAGATTGTAAGGTATAATCTTTGTGTTATGAATAAAAAAATTACATTTTCCTATCCCAAATGATGGTGTCTTGAGTACTTTTATTGATTTATGATTGACATTATAACATCTAACCCTAACTTATATATGGAATAACATTCTTGTATTTCTTCATTTGTCAATCTTTGGATGCAGGTCAGCCCTGGGAGGAGACGTGCAGTCAGTCGAACTTCCAAGCGCGAGGAGATCATCACCAGACGTGGGATTAGAGGTATAGTTACCCAATCTCTTCTCATTGCTTGCTTTATATTAGTTTTGGTATGTTTGGGGTAGTATTGAGAATTAATTATATTTTAGACGGTTATTCGCTCTACCTACATTGTAAACCCTGGTGTAGTTAAAGGGGGGTTATTTACCGCTAGCATATATCCTTGATAATAGTCAATTAGAATCTATATTAATGGAGAATTTCAAGTCGATTGGATATGAACAATACCAACAATTATATTTATTAGGGGTTGTCTAAATTTCTTCCAAATTCATGTAGTTATATAGCTAATTACTAAAAATACAATCTTGTTTTAGTGATCTAGGGGGGAATTGGTGGCCACCCACCTATTCCACTGGCTCAAAAAATGGGTTTCCACCTTGGCTAGACATTTCTGAGGAGGTATGGAATGCCCCAAATGTAGATCATATGCAAACGTTACGCCCTTGGGAAGTTGACATACCAACTACCCACATCGAGGCTCGGAAATCTTTTGGCATTTCATCTTCCTAGGTTAGGGTTTTGGATTTTCTTTATGTTAAAAAGGCCTCTAGAGCCTCATTTTAAACATCATAATATTTTTGTGAATGAGCGTAGCCATCACATCTCTTCTCAGAGATAAGCTACCACCATTCTAGCGAGCCATTAACTCTGTAATTTTATAGTTTTTGTACATTCTCTCATTAATAAAAAAATTGTGCATTATTGTATCTATGTGTTTATTGCAATATTTATGTGTATATCTTAATATCTTTGTATATTTCATTTTTATATCTTTGCCTTAATTTCATTCACAAAATAATCTAGATCAATGGTATTAGAGTAGGCAACTCCTTTTTGTTTCTTAGTGCATGCACCCGACGAGGTCAGGGTATAAAGAGTTGGGTCTAGAGCTATTTTCTCTTGAGGACAAATTCTCTCGCCAGACTAAGCGGCCTCCCATGGCAGAAGAGAAGAGTAATGAGGGAGTAGAAGATCCCATCAAGTTGTTGCTTGTGGAATCCCTCGTGCAACAAAGGAAATAGATGTTGGAGAATTTTTCCTAAATCCTTCAACGATTGTCGACAATAACATGTGTGTCTTCGTCAAGCAGTCGCTTTGGAGACGCTACCCCATTCAAGATACAAGTTAATTTTGATATTCCCATATTTGAAGGTCAGATCGATGCGAATGCTTTGGAAAAAGAGTTAAATTTGTTGGAAGTTTATTTCTTTGTTCACAATTTTTTTGACAGAGAAAATATCACTTTTGTGCTCCTTAAGGCTCTTCCCCGTGTCAAATATTGGTGGGAAACTTAGTGGGAGAAAACTTCCATAGAGGAGTCTGGAATATTTGGGGTTGAGCCCACTTGGGATTTTTTTATGGTGACCAGTACATGAGATGAACCATACTACATCAAAAGTGGGACCAAACAGTGTCGGAGTTCACAATTACCTTCCATACCTTGCGCACCAAGCTGGGTATCAACGACTATGAGAGACATCTAGTTCTGAATTAACACAGGGCTCTAGACAGGTACATCCAACCGAAATGGATTTTCTAGACATCTCATTAGTGGGAGCCGCTTATAGATATGTTGTCAAAATAGAGCATAAATTCAAGTAGAAGAAAAAGTGGGAATTTGGGTTTGCAGATCCGCAACAGCCAAAGTATGGTAAAGGCATCCCTAACTCATAGAAAAATCAACCTCAAGACAACCAATCCAAACCACATGAAAAGAAGGGTAACAGGAAGACGAAGAAGGACACTGGGAAGTGGTGCGACTTCCACAAAATCCCTTGGCACAACACTGATGAATGTCACTCGAAACAATCATTGGTTCCCAAGCTCAAAGATACAGAGTCGAGCCCCAACTCAAACTATGATTCAGACAATAATAAAAGGAGAGAGATAATTGATGCAGAAACCAATATTACTATCACGACCACAATAATCCAACTAGAAGAACCAAAGGATCCTAAGGAGGGGGGGTGCCTTTTCCATTCACAAATGTGGGTGAAGGGGACCCCGTTGCATTTCATTGTTAATAGAGAAAGACAGAAGAACCTAGTCTTAGTAGAGGTCGTTAAGCAGTTGGATTTTCCAGCAACACCACACCCACAACCATACAACATCGGATGGCTCTGCCAAAGACAAGATCTTTGTGTCAGCCAGTAGTGCCACCTGTCATACGACATCAATCCCTTCAAGGATGAGGTACTATGTGTTGTTTCCCCACTAGAAGTCTATGATGTTCTATTAGGACAACTGTATATGTGGATGTGTCGGTTTTTTTATCAGTCTCGGCCCTGCATCGTCATTGTTACTCTAGGTGGTCATCCCTACATGATACCAAAGGTAGTTCCGACTACTATACCGACAAAACAGTGTCGCAAAGTAATCTCTCATACTGCAAAGTTTAGCCTCTTCACAATCTGATCAGAAGGTGAATAGAGGGACACTGCAACCAATGTAGCCTCATCTGAAGACCTTTCTTTCCAACAGATGCAAATCGACAATATTGTAAAAGTGCACCAAGATATTCCTACTACACCTACGGAGGTGCCTCCACACTGCCCAGTCAAACCAAGTTATGATAAATCCATTCATGTTCTTCATGTTGAATCTTCACCAACAGATTCCTCCCACACTCGAGAAGATCGTGCAGCTATATTGGTTAAACAGATCCAACCCCTCAAACAACAGGTTCATAACAACCTTCAACAAGCTAAGTAGGGCAGCTTCTTCAACAAGGCAAGCAGGTCACCAAGGTTCAGATTCAACAAAATCTTCCCCAAGGACTTGACACAATGGAGACAATTTCTTCCTAATGGGGGATGATTGATCCAGGAAACAATCGGTGGCCACCCACCTATTCCACTGGCTGAAAACATGGTTTTCCACCTTGGCAATGTTTCTACTATTTTTCAGGTCTTGAACTTCCAGGGTTGTTTTGAGGCCCTAAACGATGTTTTTTGGGCACAAAAACGCCCAAATTATAACCAAGGACTTAGTATGGGATGAACGGAATATGTACTCCTTGTCTAGACCTTTCCGATGAGGTATAGAATGCCCAAAACAGAGATCATATGCAAACGTTATGCCCTTGGGAAGTTGACGTACCAACTAACGCCATCGGGGCCCGCAAACATTTTGACGTTTCATATTCCAGGGTTAGGGTTTTGGATTTTATTTATGTTAGAAAGGCCTCTAGAGCCTCATTGTAAACATCATCATCTTCTTGTGAATGAGCATAACCATCACATCTCTACTCAAAGATAAGATGCCACCATTCTAGTGAGCCATTCACTCTGTAATTTTACAGTTTTTGTACATTCTCTAACTAATAAAAATTGTGCATTACTATATCTTTGTGTTTATTGCAATATTATGTGTATCTCACAATATCTTTGTATATTTCATTGTTATATCTCTTCCTTCATTTTGTTCACAAAATAATCTGGATCAATTAAGGATGTTTTCATTGTCTATGTTGTAATTTGAAGATTACAACATTCAAATATTAAATACATAAGAATAATAAAAACATACCAAAAAAAAACACCAAGATTAACAAAAACATGAAATACATATTACCCCAATATGTTGTAGTTAACAAGGCTATATTTTTTATATTTATATGCATATTGATGAACTCCTTAGGTGTAGCTTTTCATTTCAATGAATTTAATAGAAATAATAATATATTCCTTGTTTTCTTAGACAAGTCGTGCGTATACAAATATGAGTTTTTGGATTCATTCATATATTATCCTACCTCTAAAAAACATCCCCTACCCCAACATAATAAACACACCTACCCCAACATAATAAACACACCAGTTTTGAATAATTTTTTTTATTAAGAATGAAGAAAATAGGGAAATTTCCATCCTTGGTCTAAAGGGGGCCTAAGAAATCTTCATTCTTAATTCCCATAAGTGATGAATGCAAGTGAAGCACAAGTGTAGCAATGAAATGAAAAACTATTATATAGAGGGTGGGATGGGGGAATTATTAGAGAAATTATAATATAATATTATAATTTCTCTAATAATGCTCCTCCCTCCCTCTCTCCCTTTGTTATTTGTAAGGAATAAAGAATGCATAAGCCAAATATATTCAACAAATATTAGTCTGAAGGTGGGGCCGGAGAAATAATAGAGGAAACATAATATTCAAGAATGGTTTTCTTTTACTTTAAAAGATGCAATCGTATTCTTTATTAATTATCCATAGATAATTTTCTTTTGAAACCATGTTCAATAGTCTATACTCTATTATACTCTATTAATTGTTCATGGACCATTCAAAAAAGTTGTTCCTTTACTTTAAGAGATGCAACCATATTCTTTATTAATTATTTATGGACCATTTGTTTTTGAAACTATGTTCAATAATCTGTCATGTACCAATTATTCATGGGCCATTCAAAAAAGTTTATCTTCTACTTTAAGTGATGAAACTCTATTCTTTATCAATTATTCATAGACCATTAAAAAAAAAAATCTTATTATTCAAAAAAAAAATACCACTATCCATCAACTTACTCAATAAACCTTCTCCCTCTTTCTTATATTTTTTCGGTCCCCCTTTAATTCATTTCATCTCTTTTATGTTTTCCTTTAATCATTTCATTGAATATCCCTCCCCTTTTTTATTCCTTTCCCTTCTTTTATGTTCTCCTTTAATAATTTCATTTAATGTCTTCCTTTCTTTTTTTCTTGTATAGCTCCTAATATCCACCTTCCTTTTCTCCCAATCTCCACCTCCGGGAGTATTCTCCTTTACCCCTCTAGAACATTTTTTTGTTTTTGTTTTAATTATCCCTATCTTCCTCCTTTTTTTTTCCTATAGAAAAAATATGTTATATTTCTTAAAGAAATATACATGTTCCAGATACGTTCAAAATCTGGTCTCTACATTCAGATCTTGGTCTTTTCAAACCTTCCTTTGTAATTTGTTTTTTACTTTCTGTTCTTTATCTGTCCCAAAAAATATTGTTTATATTACATTCCTTTTCGAGTACATCCTTTCAAAATCCAAAAAAAGATAAAAACAAAACTAAGAATCCTAGACTGTTTCTTAAAGTCTGAATTCCATGGATTGTGATTCAATGTCATCATGGAACTCATAAAAACCAAAGGCTCCACTTGGCAACTCTAGATCTTCCTTGGAAATTTCATCATGAGCCTTTGTGTTGAGTTCCCACAATATCTGATGGAAGTTCAGTTGCTCGAAAGCCCTGAAATTGAGTTTGATTTCCCTCATGATGTTGGTCAATTTTGGGTTTTGAATTGATATTTTTCCATTGGCCCAATCAATTGTCATTTTAGAATCTCCAAAAGCTTGTAGCTTTATGACATTTTTTTCCTTTTCTACTTCTAAAAGAGTCCACAGTGCTACAAGTTCTACTATATTATTGGTTCCTCCTTCTGGGGTGTACGTAATGTGGATGTAATGAGAATGACTTAGGTACACAACAAATCCAAATCCACAGTTCAATGGGTGGCCTTGTCTTGCCCCATCGAAATATCCCCAATGAATAGAATAGTCAATAATAAGAGGATGCAGGCCGCGGTTTCTGAATTCTCTGGTCTTCCTTAAAGTCCTCAGCCACGCTGAGAGTCATGGATGTTATCACTTCCAGTGGGAATAACTTATCATTGAAGATTGCATTGTCTTGTTCCCACCATATGTTTGTGATCATGATGCTTGAGAGAACTGCATAAAGGGCCACCAATCTGTCCTGAATCCACGATCTCTAACACTCTTCCAGTGAGGCTTTGTTCCATTTGGCCTGGGCCTTTAATTTCTATATGATCATCGTCGAAAAATGTACTGCATAAGGGAAAGAAACAAAATATGAGCTACAGATTCGGGATTAATCATGCAAAGACAACATTTGTTCGGACCACACCATCCTCTTTTTTTACCATTATCCCAAGTCAATAATTTGTTGTTCAGGGAGAGCCAATGTATGATTTTACATATTGGTAGTGCTTTGAATTTCCACACATGTTTCCACCACCACTTGACAGTACCATTGTTTATGTTTTCCATCCAGGATTTGTATCCTAACTTAACAGCATAAGTTCCCCCTCATGGATTCTTGGACCATCAAAGAGAGTCTTTAGACTATTCATTTAAAGAAATGAAGTTTTCGCATAGGAGCTTAATATAAGAATCCCATTCTGCAGACATCTCTTCAGGAATTCCTAGGACAGATGCATCCTTCCATCCTAAATGAACTTTGGGCTGGAAGGATGGAAGGATGACCACACCATCCTCTTTTGGTTTTCTTAAAGGCTTCGGCATAGTGCATGAACGTGTCACCCACAGAGGCCTTAACGTCATGTCCCTCTTTAATATTGTACATATCTTAGATGTCAGATTTGAGAATCTGATCGAATATGGGAATGTTATTATGTGCTATTAGTTAGTATCCAGCATACATATTCGAAAAGATTGGCATTAATAAGCAAAAATATCGAGAACATCTGTCATTAAAACGAATTAACACAAAATCTACGAAAGATCATCCAACATTTCTTTTAAATACTTGTTGCCATTTCTCTCTATCATCAAAGAGTTGTGCTTTAGCATGCCTTCGTTCAAATGGTCCTGGTCATGGACATGTAAGACAACTTAGATATGCAATTGAGGCCCAGATGAAAGAAGAGAGACTGGTTTTATGTGACGTGATATTTGAATAAAAAAAAACTCTGTTATCCAACAGAAACTCAGAGAGGAGGAAAAAAAAAGAACAAGTATATTTTGGTTGGTGTTCTCCCTGTATTCAATGCTTTGGTTGGTTGAAAAGGCTGCCTGGAGATTTGTTTGTTGAACTTTTTTGTTTTCTTGATGGGAGTTGTAATGGATTTTCAGGTCACGTGAAAAATACGTCTTCATTGAAGTATATAGTTTCTTCCAACGACACAGATTTGGCAAGTGTATCGATTTTTGCAGATCGCACAAGATTTTTTCTTCCTCAGGAGCGTCGCACTTATCGTGGCTTGTAAAATGGTCTGTAATGTTCATAAACGATGTGAAATATTACTCCATTTGCGAATGTAGCCAGAGGCAAGTAACAGAAACTGTATGGGTGGATAAAATGACATATTATCACTACAAAAGTTTCTATTTCAAAGTTTATTGAGATACTTATGGGTGCGGTAACCGACTTGACAGAAAGCCATGTTTTTTGTCAAAGTTTGTTCAGTTTCCTCTAGATGTAGTTGCAGACTCCACATTATTGGTGTAACCTCTAAACATTCCAGACCTTTATGTGGGCTGCCATATTTTCCACCGCTATGATGAAAGATATATTTTGATGTGATCTACAACATTTGATACACTTGTCAGATCTGTGCTGATGCGTTCTGCAGCATTTGATACACTTGTCAGACCTGTGTTGCCTGAATAATCCATGTACTTCAATAGAATAATATTTTGCAACTGGCTTGCACGTTCCTTCCAATTTACTGTAATAAAACAAAGAAGTTCAACATACAAATATTCACGCAGGCTTTTCAACCAAACAAATGATCGAATATAGGGAGAATAGAAGTCAGAACATACTTGAATTTTTTTCCCGTCCCATAGCTAATGTCACATAAAATGACTTCCTCGACTTTGAATTTGGCTTGGATCGCATTTCTAAGTTTTCTCGGATGTCAATGGTCAGGAAAATTGCAAGGAAAGAACCTTAAACCCTAAGTTTTCGACGACAAAGGGAAATTAATACTTGACAAACAATGGAATGTTGAATAACTAGCAAGCAGACCATATCTGGAAGAGACAAGCTATTCAAAAAACTGGGATAGATCTAGTTGGCAGGACCAATTAAGTCTAAGACCGAAAATTGATATTCAACTCGTTTTTTACGAATATTTTCAATGTACATATTTTTTTTGGTCGACGATAGGCCAAATCACAATCATTGTGGAAAATAATCTCAGCTATATTTTGTAACCCATATTATTTGGATATAGAATCATTGCGATTTTTTTTTTAAAGTGTTTTCCAATCTTTAGTATTTCTTTTCATTTTATTTTGTACCTTTTTTCCCTGTGTGTCGTTAAACATGGACGACAAGATTCTCTTTCTGCTCATCACTACTTCAATTTAAATAAAAGGCTACTCTGTTCATTGATTACATTTTACATTGAAGAATAATTTTTCATAGGCCATACTTATGTGGCACAGGCCCTATACTTAAAGAAATAAATTGGAGGACCTGTCCTGCTTTCATTCTTCAGGTCCTGTAAATAGAATGAATTAATGACTTACAACAAGGCAGGTCAAGTGTTGATGCAATGTTCATGTTCAATATCTTTAATATATTACATCTTCTTCTGTTGGAATAAATATTAAAACTTCCTCTTGGGCAAAATGTAGCCAATTATCTGGCCACCTGGTCTTGGGTTTGCGGTATTCAACAACTATATTCCATGTTCTGTCATATACATCTTGCAACCAAAGAGCTTCTGTGATCTGCAATTTATGCTTTCACTAGTGATAACTCACAAGGGGTTCGAAAAGCTTCGCATTAATAAAGGAATGGCTGAAGTTGCCTTAATTACTTAAATCACACCAAATTTTCATTACATTTAATTTAATTTAGATATTAATGTTTATGGAGAGTCGACGTTTTCTCATGTCATTGCAAGGAATACAAGATGAATAGATGATAAGGAGTTTATCTCGTTGAGACCACAATGCAAATTCATTTTTCTTGTTGTGTTATGTACATCTTGCAGTCAAAACTTTTGTGGTTTCAACGAAATTTGTGAACCCAAGAGCATCCTACAAATTGGGAGATCATTTGCATTTGAAACAGAAACAATCCATTGATATATATTACTATGGATACTATTCAAATAAATATCAAAACTTTTTCCAATAATACATATTAGTATGAATACTATTAAAATAGATATCAAACCTTTCTCTTGGCCAATACTTAGCCAATTATCTGGCCACTAGGCCCCGATTTGGTGGTATCCAGCACCTATGTCCCTTGTTTCGTCATATACATCTTACAGCCAAAGAACTTTAGTGATCTATAGTCTATGCTTTTACTAGTAAGAACCCACCAAAGGTTCGAAAACGTTGCCATTAATAAATGAAAAAAAAAAATGGACTGTCAAATACTTATCCCTTTTCCCCTTTTCATTTTCCCATCCATTATCGTTTTCTGGTTTTATACTTAATCATCTTTCTATGATCGGCAGTTGCAGGGTTCGCGGGCTGACATATCTTCATCTCCATCTCTATCTTCACATGACGAATCTGATTGGTCGTTGTTCCTTTGCATACTTAGTCAATTGTATGGCCGCGGTTGTCAGGCTAGTGCATACAAACTCGCCTTTTCTTATTCTCACATGTTATCACTTTTTGGATATATAATTAGTCATCTTTCTATGATATTTGGTTCCAGGGTTGGCAGGTTGACATGTCTTCATCTCCATCTATATCCTCACATGACGAATCCGACCAACCGTTGTTCCTTTCCATACTTAGAAAATTTGATGGTCGTCGTTGTCGGATTGGCACTTACGAACTCAGATTTTTATTGTTCTGTTATATACATCTTGAAATCAAAACATTCGTGATCTACAATTCCACCGCGGGTTCCTCATATACATTAAATTTTTTCAAAGTATCTATCATTGCCTTCCATCCCCACCAACTTCATGTCCTTCCTGATATACATTAACTATGCTCTTACTAGTGACAACTAGACACACTGGTACGAAAGAATTGGCACTCGTTGCTCCACTATATACAAATTGACAACCAGACTCCAACATCGTCCCCTCTTCCGTGTTACACATTATGCATTGAAATGTTATGAACTATACAATTTGGCCATCGGGGCCTTGCGTCCTCTGGAGAAACCTTGTGACTGTATTTTGGATCCTCGCATTGGCGGGTTGACGAAAACTCCAAGTCCTAGTCATTGTTTCCTGTTCTGCCTATCCTCGTACTTATTTCCAGTTATGAAACACCAAATGTTTAATACTAGAATGACATCATGGTCCCGGCCAGTATTTCTGTCTTCCATACTTGCACACTTTTTCCATTGCGGGTTACTGGATTGACGACCTCAAAATTGTGTTTCAAATTTTCGGCGAGTTGCAAAGAGCGCTCGGAGTTCCGCAATATACAATTTGTCCATAGGAATGTATAAAAACTCTTAATTCTCTTCCCCCCCCACCCCCCTCTATTATCCCTTTCTAGTTCTATATTTAGTCGCAGCTATATGATCACAGCCTCATGGATTCGCAAATTGGCAACTCTTTATCTATATATTCATACCATGAGCCCGACCGACCGCAGTCCCTTTCGATACTTAGCCAATTATGTAATCATCAGGTCCCAGATTTGCGATATCCAACACCTATGTCCCATGTTCCCTCATATACATCTTGCACCCAATGAACTTCTGTGATCTGCAATTTATGCCTTTACTGGTGAGAAATCAACAAGGGTTCGAAAGGATTTGCATTAATAAGAAAACAATAGATATTATTCTATGAGATACTTAGTACTTTTTTCGTTGTCTTCTTCCTGTGTATTATTGCTTTCTAGTTATATACTTAGTCTCCTTTCTATAATCGCGGGTTCCAACGTTGGCATGTTGACATATCTTCATCTCCATCTATATCCTCACATGAGGAATTCGACCGACTGTTGTTCATTTTCATACTTAGTCAATTTTATGCCCGTGGTTGTCGGGTTGGCACTTTCGAACTCTGCTACTTCTTCTTCCGTGATATACGTTTTCCACTCAAAATTTCCATGATATACAATTCCACCGCAAACTCTGTCCTTTTTCCATTCCCGTGTATTGTGGGACTATAAAGTATGGGCATGAGATTTTATAGACCATGTACGGAGTCTGCATTCCATACATAGCCACTTTTTGGATCGCAAGTTCTCGGGTGAGTGGGATCAAAATTGTCCTCCATTGTTCTATGCCCTGCAAATAGCACCCAAAATTCCGCGATATACAAATTGAATGCGGAATTCCCAGAATTTTGCATTCCATATGAATTTGACCGACCATTGTTCCTTTTCATACTTAATCAATTTTATGCCCACGGTTGTCGGGTTGGCACTTTCGAACTCTACTCCTTCTTGTTCTGTGATATACATTTTCCACTCAAAATTTTTGTGATCTAAAATTCCACCCCGAACTCCTTCGTCCTTTTTCCCTTTTTTTCTTCCCATCTATTATGGGACTATAGAGTATGGACATGATATTTTATAGATCATGTACGGACTCCGCATTCCATACGTAGTCACTTTTTGGATCGCGGGTTCTCAGGCAAGTGGGCTCAAAATTGGCCCTCCATTGTTCCGTGCCCTACAAATAGCACCCAGAATTCAGCGATATAAAATTTGACAAGTGGACCTACGGGCTAGTTGGCTCAACATTGAACTTATTTTCAATACTAAATTAGCTCTTACTAGTGACAACTGGACACACTGGTATGAAACAGTTGGAATCACACCCTCCGCAATATATAAATTGACTATCGACTTCCAACATTGTTCGTTCTTATGTCTCAGAGATTATGCATTCAAATGTTTTGATTGATACAATTTGAACGTTAGGGCCTCGTGTCTTCTGGAGAGACCTTGTCAGCCTGTTTTGGATCCTCCTGTTTCCGGGTTCACGAAATGTCCAATTCTTGGATACTGTTTCAAGTTGTCCCTTTCAAATTCTGTTGGTTCTTCTTTCGTAATATACATCTTGCACTCGAAATTTTCGTTCTCTACAATTCCACCGCACACTCTACCCTTTTTCCCTTTTCTTCTTCCCGTCTGTTATCACCCTCTGGTTATATACTCAGTCGCCTTTCTATGATCGCGGGTACCAACATTTCCATGCTGACATATATTCATTTCCATCTATATCCTCACATGACGAATCCGATCGACCATTGTTCCTTTCTATACTTAGCAAATTTTATGGCCGCACTTGCCGGGTTGGTGCTTTCAAACTCTGTTGCTTCTTGTTCCGTGATATACATATTGAACTCAAAACTTTCGTCATCTACAATTCCACCATGGATTCCTTGAACTCGCAAGCTTCATTCTACAACAGTTCAGAAATGTTTCAAAGTATCTGTCGCTGTCGTCCATCCCCACTAACTTCCTTTCGTTCCTAATATACATTGGTTGTGCTCTTACTAGTGAGAACTCAACACAATGGTACAAAATAGTTGGCATCCAATCCTCCACAATATACAAATTGACTATTGGGTTCACATCTTGTACTCAAAATTTTCGTGATCTACAATTCCATCGCGAACTCCTTAGTCCTTTTTCCCTTTTCTTCTTCCCGTGTATTATGGCTTTCTAGTTATATACTTAGTCACCTTTCTATGATCGCGGGTTCTAGCATTGGTAGGCTGGCATATATTTATCTCCATCTATATAATCACATGACAAATTTGACTGACTGTTGTGGCTTTCCATACTTATCCAATTATATGGTCACAGTTGTCGGGTTGGCAGTTTCGAACTCTGCTACTTCTTGTTCCGTGATGTACATCTTGCACTCAAAAATTTCGTGATCTACAATTCCATCATGACTCCTCGAACTCGCAAGATTCACGCTACCACGGTTCATAAATGTTTAGAAGTATCTGTTGCTACCTTCCATCTCCACTAACTTCTTGTCCTTCCTAATATACATTGGTTATGCTCTTACTAGTGAATCTTACTAGTGACAACTACACACACTGATATAAAACAGTTCACATCTGCCTCTCTACAATATACAAATTGACTACCGGGTTCTGACATCGTCCCCTCTTCTATGTTACAGATTATGCATTGAAATCTTTCGAACGATACAATTTGACTATCAGGACCTCACGTCTTCTGGGGAGACCTTGTCAGCCTATTTTGGATCCTTGTGTTGACGGGTTCACGAAATCTCCAATTCTTAGTCATTGTTTTGGGTTGGCGCATTCGAAATCTGTTGCTTCTTGTTACGTGTTATACATATTGCACTCAAACTTTCTATGATTTACAATTCCACCTCGGACTCCTTAAGTCTTTTTTCCCTTTTCTTCTTCCCATGTATTATTGATTTGTGGTTATATACTTAGTCTCTTTTCTATGATGGCAGGTTCCAGCGTTGGCGGGATGACATATCTTCATCTCCATCTATATCCTCACATGACGAGTCCGACCAATCGTTGTTCCTTTCCATACTTATCCAATTTTATGGTCGCGCTTGTTGGGTTGGTGCTTTCGAACTCTGTTGCTTCTTGTTTCGTGATATACATATTGCACTCAAAATTTTCGTGATTTACAATTCCACCGTGGACTCCTTAGTCATTTTTCTCTTTTCTTCTTCACATGTATTATCGCTTTGTGGTTATATACTTAATCTCTTTTCTATGATCACGGGTTCTAGTGTTGGCGGGCTGACATATCTTCATCTCCATCTATATCCTCACATGACGAATCCGACCGACTGTTGTTCCTTTCCACACTTTGCCAATTTTATGGCCGCGGTTGTCACGTTGACGCTTTCCAACTCTATTTCTTCTTGTTTCGTGCTATACACCGTGCACTCAAAACTTTCGTCATCTACAATTACACCACAGACTCCTCGAAATCGCAAGCTTCACTCTACAACGGATCACAAATGTTTCAAATTTTTTGTCTCTTCCTTCCATCCCCACTAACTTCCTATCCTTCCTGATATACATTAATTATTCTCTTACTATTGATATACAAATTGCCCTTTGGACTGTCCTACCATACCCTCTTCGGTGTTACGCGTATTGCACTCAAAAACTTCTAAGACATACAATTTGACCCTCGCGCCCCCACCTCCAACGGTTGTACCTTGTAACCCTATTTTGAAGCTGCCTTTTCCCATACCCACGACCTCCGTACTTTCTTAGTATGCAATTAGAAACCTTTCATGGTCACACCTAACCATGTAGGAACCGTCAACATTGTCATTAATGAGCGAAACCCTTGAGGAGATCTCCCATTATTATGCATTAAACCAAGATCTACAGAGATTTATTTTGTCCCTTCCGATTGTTCATCTCGAACATGCGTCATCATGTTGGCCTGCTCAAGAAATATACAATGCTTAATCGCTCATTGTTGTATCCACCATGTTCTCATTTCTATGTATGCAATTACTAGTGTTTAATGATAACAACGCATCATGCAATAGTCGTCCAAATTGTCATTAATGAATGAAAGTCTTGAGGAGATCTCTCATTCACACGCATTGGACCAAGATTTGCACAGGGTTATATTATCCCTTCTAAATTTTCATTTCATTCATCGTCTGGAGCAAAAAAACGTTCTTGTATACTTATGGCAGTAGGTTGACAGTAGTTTTGTGGAGATACAGTAAATATCTTTGGGCATCAGGACCAGAACTTCTAGTGGTCCAGGGCATATTTTTACTATTCATTCCATTCCACCCAGTATGAAGTGATTTGGACCTCCGGAATCGCTCGTGCAGACTGCATTCCTGATGTTTTTGACTGTAAGGAGGTGGTCTCTTGGTGCACCAAAAAATATATTCCAAGCCAAAGAATCATTCCACTGCGCGACCATTCTCCTGTTTCTTTGTCACCTCAGGTCTTCCACAAGATGTTAAAATTGTCGGAGCCAACATTAACGTTCAGAGGACAAGACTGCAAGTTGTTTCTGGAAAAACATGATAACGGGTTGGACATCTTGGTCGAGTTCCTTGAAGACCCAACAACAGTTCCTCAAGATATCACAAAGTTGTAGGTAAGTTCCTTTAGAAATCCATTCTGGGAAATTACTTGGTTGTTTACAAGAATAATGGGATAGACATCCACGGCAAGCATTTCCCATATAATTATTTATATTTTGTACTTCACAGTCAAGGAACAATTCATTTTCGATTGGGGGAAGCTAATTTCCATTGATATTTGTTCCCATTTGTCACGATTCAAAGAATCGAATAAATTTTATATGTCATCCTACTTGATTTTCGCAATAGTGCATTGTTGTCTGTTTCCAAAACTTTCTCTTTCCAATAAAATAAACTGTGGATTCGACCTAGTAACATTCTGGTACCAGGCCCTGTGGAGGCACAAGGCCTCCCATTGTTTTTATGAAGTTTTTAATGGCTTTGTCTTAGTTTTCAAAGATTTTTTGTTAGGGAAGGATGCTCCCCAGATGTCAGGCCAAGAAACCAAGTTTTTGAACAAAAGGGCACACTTGAACAAAAGGAAAATCACAGTGTACTCATGTTCTTTGGCTCTAAGGAAAATCCTGCTTTCCTTCCATGCCACATCACAGACAAGATGTTTGTTGCAGAAATAGCAAGGCAATACAACCACTGGTTGCATTTTTTCCATGACAAGAAAAAAAAACAGTTCATTCCTCTACCCTGGAAAGTCGGAGACTTCGTGTGCAGAAACGTCAACAAGATTGACGAATTTGCCAGCCATTTCAAGAAATTGAACCTAACACATGCTAAAAAGATAAAAGGGTTCGACCCTAATGGGATTTTTTGAGAACATTTACTGGCATTTGGCTTTAACATCTCTTTTATCCATAGACACCTGACCGAAGACAGGGACGGTGACGACAACAATGTTGCTTCTGGAAATTGCAACACAGAGACATTGCAAAGCACGAATGAATTGTACACACAACAGGGAAAAGTATCCAGTGAGAAGAGTGCCCAGTCCCCCTTCAGCACTCCCAAGAGCACGACATTATGAAGCATCTCTTCAACGACCCACCCCAGTAAGAAAGCAACCCACAAATCTTCGAATGGAGGAGGAGATAAGAACCCTCCTCGCATAAAAATTGATAGTTCTCACAAAATTCTACTAACGAAGAAGAGAAAAAACAATGTAGGGCAGGGGGACTAACCCGAAATTGAAAGTGAACAGGTGAAACTTGAAATTGAAACTGAGCACATGCACAAAATTGGGTTGTCCACAGTGGAAATAGTTGAGACCGAAATTTTTAACGAAAATGAATCATTCGTATTCTAGAGCGTTGTTTTTGACAGCCAATCTAAAAGTATGGTCATTGAAAAGAGAGATGTAACAAACAAGAAAGGAAAATCTCGCACAGAGATTAACTTTAGGAAAATGCGGCCATCCAAAATCTCCCTATTTCACCAAGTAACCAGTGATGCTCCTCATGATTCCATTGGAGGAATTGAAGCAGAAGTTGCCAGAGTGAAAGAACACCTTAACGAATTTGAGAAGGCTTTCATTGCAACCCCGAAATTTGTCAGTCCTTTAGCAAAAAACGCGCCTACTACCACTGTAGCCAAGATGAAAGTATCCTCTACCCTCCTTGCATTCTCTAGAGCCCTTGTAGAGAATAACATCAACAAAAGAATGCAGCTAGTTATTGAAGCCTGGGAAACATCACAAAATTTAGTTTCCTTTGGAAACAAGGCAAATGATTTTCTCAAACATTTGGAGGCGAATTTAAAAAATTATCAGCGTTTCTATGAAGAGGTGTTGACCCATTTTTCCAACCATGCCGTCAACACATCATAACTGAAAAGAAGACAAGAGAAACTCCCCTCCCCAAAGCGGACCAAAAAAGTAAAAGCATGCTGGGAAAAGAAAGTTAAGAACCCGAAGCTCGTTGTCGAATCATGTAAACAAGCCATATCAAAAAATGAATATTTATTCACAAGCCTGATCCAAATAGACTTAACCGGAAGTACCAATGAGGTTCAAGACCCAAACTTAATTCTCAAATCCTTGAAAATCACCAAAGAAGCCTTCCATGAACAACTTGATATTTTAAAGGGGTTGTCTTTCGAAAAGTTTTACAGCATAGTTGAACATCGTGTAGATGAGCTCGAGCACTGGGTACCGGACTATGCGGCACACAATGAAGAAATTGAACAGAGTCTGCATAGTATTTCAATGGATCTAAGGAAATTAGAAAATGACCTTTACGGCATAGAAATCTGGGATGAAATCAACATGGCCCCCATGAGAAGCTACATTGAAGAATGGTTCCAACATAGAATGGACAACCTCGTCCAGGATGGGCAACAACCGGTCGACACGACTCCACTGACCATCGACGACAGCAACAAAAACGCATCGGCTTCATAGTAAGTCTATACTGGCATCTTGTTTTCTTTATCAATCCAGTTTAAGTCTATATTGTCATCTTGTTTTCTTTATCAATCCAGTTATTACCTCTTTAAATAGAAAACTGTAACCAAAGACTCATAACTTCCAATTTCTTCTTTTCAGGTCTTCCTCTCTACCGTCGCGCACTTCTTATTTCAACATTCATAATTCTTGCACTTATTTCTTTTTATGGTCCGCAGGAGCCCCAATTCTAGTCTCTATGACAAACACATTTAAATTTCCAAAAATATGTAGCAGACATTATTAATTTTTGATAAATTTCAAAGAAAATTGATTCGGAATGCCTTTATTGTATGCTAAATTTTGGGTGTCCAAGAACCTTTCGTGTTTATTCCAAAGAAAACTAATTCGGGAATGCTACATATTTTGTGTCCTATTGTATGCTAATTTTTTTTTTGCCTGGGAACCTTTGTTGATATAACAGACGTTACTACTTTCAAAGAAAACTAATTTGGCAATGCCTTTGTTGCACGACGTTGTTACTATTCTATTGTTTTAAAGAAAACTAATTTGGAAATGTTGATTTTTTTGTGTTTTTGTCCACGAACCTATGTAACAGACGTTGTTACTATTCTATTGTATGCTACATTTTTTTTGTCCAGGAACCTTATAAATGTTCTTGTAACAAACGTTCTTACTAGAAACCTTATTATTATTGTACACTAATTTTTTTTTCCAGGCTCCTTTTAAATCTTTCTTGTACTATCAAACTTAGATACTAGGAACCTTTGTTGATGTACCAAACATTAATATTTTTTGATAAATTCCAAATTAAACTAATTAGGGAATACTAAATTTTGCATGGATACCACGTGTACTTTAACTTCCTACCCACGTCGCATTTATTCTCATTCCAACTTGACAGAGACTACGCTGCCATGCAACACTTGTTTTATTTACTAAATCATCTATTAAATCTTCCACTTTTTATATAATCCCAATTTTCTAAATAAATAATTATGTTTTCACTTTTATACCCTTTTGGAATTTTATATTTTTCTCAACAACTATTTGATTAATATTTTATTATTTTTAAAATTGTTTTAATAATTTCTAAAACAATTATTATATTTTACATCCTTTATAATTTTTACCCATTATACTCTTTTCCATCATTCTTATAGCATTTATGATC
>ML811023.1:223161-235798 GCA_009831015.1 Picea engelmannii
CCTCCGAGCACCTTAACCTTGACTGAGAATTCCTCCGGAAGAAAACCCTAGGCTAGATAGCCAAACAAAGAGTAGCACATCAATCCCCAAGGATAGCACATCAAAAAAGACTGATCAGATGTTCCAAACCCTAGACAAGAGATATCCAATCCAATACTGAAACTAGTTGTTGTTGCAGCTGCACCTGCAACCCTCCTCCAAACCTGCGCACCAACTGCAATTGCAGTGTGCACTAACTGGGAAAACTGTAGTCCTGAGATGTTGTCAAATGAGAACTGGCACCCTGTATTTATAGTAATCCTGCCAGTTTGTTGGGGCCGACTTCTCCTTCTGGGTATGTGTCTGTTCATTATATTATTATTAATTATGGCCGACTTCTTCTCTTGGAGGCTAATAGCCTAATATAAATTATCTTTTTGAGTCGACAAGGCTTCTAGGGTTATTAGCCAACTCATTAGGGTTTCTCTTGCTTTCCAGAGTCTTCTATTCTCATCAGGTTCACACATGGGGGTAAATACCTCCCGCAGCTACCATAATATTAACACCCCGACCCTCTGTCTCGCCCCCTGGTTCGCCTTCCACGATCTCCTCACCACCTCTTCAGCCCGAGCCAGCACCTCTCGCCTCCTCCACCCTGCCTGTATCCCTATTTGATTGCTTAGCCATCATTGACAGCTCGTCAGGCTCTTCTTCGCGATACCTTCCCGTCCCTCCAATTTCCAGAACTTTCGAGCCTTCCCATGCACCAGTAGCCGGCTCCTCAAGGCCGCCCATGGGGCCGCCACCTCCAATTCGAAGGGCCCGAAACAACGTGAACCCGTCTTCTGACTCCTTCTTTGACTTGCAACTGAAAGAAAGTTTTACTATTCTCTTTGGTCTGGTCTTCGAACTCCGTCAGGGGGTGGAGGAACTTCAATTCCATCTGCAGATCATGGATGGAAAGGTCACGGACCTCCTTTAGATCCTTTCCTCCCTCCAAGATGATTTCTCCCCTGACCCAGAAGGCGCGGCTTCAGTAGAGGAACCCCATGCAGAGACCAGCGAAGGAAATGCCCAAACCCAGCGTTCCATAGAGATTGTTGTGGAGCAGGCTGAGCATGAGGACACGGACATGGAGAAGGCTATAGGACAGCATGTGCTACAGGACACCTCACCAGTCGCCAATAGGGATGAGAGAAACGTGGATGCTGACATGCAGTTGGAAAGAAAAGGGACACTTGTCGAAGATGAACCTCGGTACGAGGCCGTTCTTGCCACCTGGCCAGGTTATTTTCCAAGTGTTTGAGCCCACATGGGTTCTTTACTTTTTTAATAGGTTTTTTTTAGCTGCATTCCAATCAGCTTAGTTCTGCTATATAAGATTGTTACATTATCAATGCTTGATTTACCCGGCTGGCTGGACTGGTTTCCCCTCTATTGGGGCAGTTCAATAACTACAGTACGGTTACTATCTGATTTTTGTACCTCTGACTTGGTTTTTTGAAGGCCCTTTATATATAAAACTTCTTACTTAAAATAAAAAAAATATTAATCGGGTGACTTTCTCTCAACATATTTTTTTCACTTTTGTACTGCAATAAAATGTATGTGAAAGGAGGTTCTTTTTTCTTATTAAAATATGCCATTATTTTCGTATGGTCAACTTTTACTTTTCATTGTAAGGGAATGGTCATCATTTTCACACGTGAAAGCCAGTGTACCATTATCATTTTCACACGTGAAAGCCAGTGTACCATTAAGTGATATTTGGTCCAACCCCACTCACTTTTGGCAGTTTCTCCAAACGTAGTAGTTTGTGTCCCTCCAAAAATATTATCAGTGGTGACTACTCAGATTTAAACTTAGGTGTAACTTAGGATTATCTAAGTTATTAATTCTTATAGATATTAAAAAAATATATAAAAGTCCAAATGCAGAGAAAGAGAAATCTTGTTATTGCAAATGTTTTAACGAGTTCGTATTCCATTTACTCAAGATCATTTTAATTATTCACTTGTTAAAGTGTTTAACATATGGCAAAGTTGAGAATCAACTTTGTACATGAGTTATATATATATATATATATATATATATATATATATATATATATATATATATATATATATATATATATATATATATATATATATTCTCATATTTTAGTTCATGGTATGTTGGTTCGCTTCCATATTATGTTTATTGTGTGTCGACAGGATAGAATCATAATTAATATATTCGATAAATTACTATACAATTTTCTAATATAATGTTTGTATGAAATAATAATACTTGATAATGTTTATATGAAGTGATATTATTAGTCCCTTGTTGTAAGTATAAAGGGACTATAGTGATCGATAATGCATTGATTACATATTAGTTTGTCCTTTGACTTGAAATATTTGCACAATACTTATTGTTGGAGATATGGAATTAAAAACATATATTTTTATATAATAAAAAGTAACATATATGTACTAATCTGATTGGATAAGAGATTGGAGGTCTTATTGCCGGCTTCGCTATTCCCAATGTACTATATGGCAACATAATCAAACTTTTTCTCGTAGACAGTATTTTTTAATCATATATTTTTTCTCTATATTGCTTGAAGGTCGATTAATGCTAGCATTAGTTCAAATGTTTGTATTAGCATTTTCTGCTAGCGAAATGTATCCGTAAGTTTTGATATGTATTAATCATATTGAAATGTTTTGATATCCAATCTTTGTAGTGATTGAGAATTCCAAAGTTTATAGCGTCTTTGGCGGATGTATATTTGTTGAAATGTATTGACACTTATTCTGAGATGCCTCAATAGGCCTGACAGCGTAAATGTTTACATGACGCGATGTCCTCCAACACCCTTGACAACTTAAATGTTTGCATACCGCTAGGTCCTTATACAGCCTGACAATCTTAAATGTTTATGTAAATACGCTTCTCGGAGTACATTTTTCCTCGAAATTTTCTATACAGTTATAGTGAATTTGTACAGTCTTGTTTGTCCGCCGCCAGTTCAATAGCCATTGCATGTTTCATCCTTGTTCTTCCATTGAATATACATACATTGTTTACTGGTTCAGTGAGGGCTTCTTCTTTGTTGGTTTGTCAGTTGTTGCCACTGTATGTTTCATCCTCATAATCGTTGAAGCAACTATTTACTGGTTCGGTGAGTTCTTCTTCTTTRTTGGTTTGTCAGYTGTTGTTTGTTGYTGTTTCACTCGTGATTCGACCTGCGCTTCTGCATTTCATCATTTCAGAGTAAGTTTCGATACCATAGTTTCATTTTGTATTCCTTGTTTGTTGTTTAGTGTTTGCAGTTTGAAAGTAAGAAAGTTTGTTTATTTGTAGTCMCATGTTCCTTGTATGTTTCTAGTTCCTTCTGTGCTTGGGAYGCARTTTCGTAATCATTGGAGATACATATGTTGTTCACTGGCTCGGTGGTTCTTGTTGGTTCRTTGGTTCGTGGGTTGTTGGTTCTGTTTGTTTGGTTGGGGTTTGCGCTTTGGGGGCATTGGGTGYAGTTCAGCCTGTTAGTGCTTTCTTGCTAGTTTGGTCCTTGTTGTTTTCTTTTGTTTGATCTGGCCTTGCAGGGTTGGGGTGCAGTGACGGTGGTTGGAGATTTTCTCTTTTTCTTTTTTTTGGATTATTATTGTTTTTTTGGGGCGCTTTACGGTGTTCATCCCCTGCACCCACGAGTCAACATGTAGTTGTGTTATTTTCCATGTCTATCGAGGCCGATATTTGTTATTCTGTGATATTTTGTTGGTGCTCCAATCCTGCCATGAAAGAAAATAGTTGCATGCAAAATTGTTCTAGGATTACATGTGAAGTTACAATATTCACTTTTTTTTTTTTGGAATAAAGCATATGTATGCAGGCTACATTTATAAACCATGTATGGTCAGATGTGCGGATATGACATTACATGTTCTTTCTCCTCTACATAAACTAGTGTGCACACGATACAATTTGTGTTGTGCTTGAGATATGATATGTGCAACAAAGATTCTGCAAGATTATATTTTGATGTCTGGAAGCATGTCTGGGTAGTTTGCCACGAAAAACTGAAAACTTGTATCGTGGGCACAACAGTCTGTGTAGAGGATAAAGAACATGGTTAAAGGGCATATCTGGATAGATTTCCAGGGAAAACCAGAAATCGTTTAGTTGTGGCCATGAAATTGCATGATATTTTGTGCCTTGTAATATATTTTGGGCAGGGAAATTTTTTTTGCAAGTTTACAACCATGGATAGAGAAGTGCAAAGGTTCATGTTTCTGCCTTTTTAGACTGTTCGTTGAATTAGTTTTGTTGTATGTACATATTGCTTGTTCTCCGGTGAATACCAACTTCCATTGATGTTCATTGAATTTTGTGCGTTCCCACATTCAAACAAACAGAGTAGTTGGAGAAAACGAGGGACTCTTGAATGCATCGACTGAAGAGGATATATAAAGGTGCATGCTTGTATTGTTGTTTCATATTGCGTTGTTTTGTATTTCATTTATGGTCTGTATATGTGTTAAACTAGTTCTGTGCCTTCCTACATGGTAAGTTATCTTGGTTACATGTGTTCCTTCCTGCATACTAAGCTAGTTCATGTATGTTGTGTTTGTGATGCATTGTTGCATTTAAACAAACAGAATGGTTGGACAGGACGAAGGACTCTTTGGCAGGTAAATAGACATGTTTCTCTTTCTTTTAGATGTTTGTCTTCATACTAACTTGCTTTCGTGTCCATTGCATCTTCGATATTGCTACCTTGGAAAAAAACGGTTGCTTGGACAGGGAGATGAATTGTTCTGTGCAACAACAGAGGGTTCTGTGGTACAATCCTATAAAAGGTATACCAAGTTTGTTGGTAAATTAAATATGAAAACTGGGCGGGGGCATATAATATTAGACTTGAAAATGATGACTTCACAGTAATGGGCCTTTCTGCGCTCCCTATTTCTACTTTTTCCATTTTCTACTATCCCTTTTGTTTTCTAATTCATCTACCTAGTGTGCTTTCCGAAAATTCCTTCGTGCGTCGATTAGCGAACTAACGGATTGACATATGTGTTCATGCTTCTACCTTATTCCATAGTTACCCACTTTCTCGATTGTGGGTGCCAGGCTGACAGGTTGAATATTTCTCCCCTGGCTTCCGAGGGTCCGCGATATACAGATTGGCCATGGTGCCCCGCGCTCACGCCATGTTTACTGTTAAACATTTGTCTAGTTAAAAAATTCAGATGCATACAGTTTTATGGTTATTTGGTCCTTCCGATGGACAATATATAATGCACATTCTTGTTTAGTCTTGATGTTCATCTGCACATGCTTGCATCAGAAAAAGTTGGACTAGTGACATTGGCATGAGCAGTCAGTCATCCTAGACATCGACAGACCGATAAGGCGAAAAGTAAATATGCATACGCTCTGCTCTTACTATGTTTACTAAAACAATTTCCTGGGATATATATTCATTTATGGCATGGCAGATATGTTGATGTCATCTGCAATACATGGTTTGCAGCTCGCAAGAAGTATCAACAAGTACAAGCGAGACGTCGAACGTGTTGCATGTTCTGCAAACTAAGAGGTGTGGTTGCGAAACTCTGGCTCCATAGTTCATCAAAACTATGCGTGTACTTGTAGCACACTACCATTCACTTTAGTTTTCCTATTCAAAACATGCCATCAGGTCTAGAGTTGTGACATCCAAAGTACTGTCAATAGAAGGCCTGAACAGCTGCCAAACTGGACAAGTGTTTGTCGGGGACATAATGGTTGTCTATAGAACCTACTTGGACAAGGAAAACAAAAGTAGATCCATTATGCGTGCTAACATGACAGACAAGGACGCCATGATGACAGTGACACTGACTGTTCCTCCACAGCTTGTCCAGAAACATGCAAAAAATATATTGTCGCATAATGGGATATCCATTACAAATTTTGATATATTGCCCAAAACATTATATGACCATGGTGATTGCGATCGAATTATTTCTCTCACCGAAACAAGCATTGTAAAAAAAAAATTCGTTGTTTGTTCAGAATATCCTTTCGTCCCGAACTCGACTATCAGCCAGCTTGCATAGAGCACTGATATTTACCTAATCAGAACGATTGGGGCTGCTGTCACATTGGCGAGAAAATTTGGCTCGCAACACATTCTCCATATGAAGGATGGAGATTCAGACAATGACAAGGCAATGGTACCGCTTTTCATATTCAATTTTGTCCTTTACTTTCACATCTACATGTATGTTGGATAAGTTACACAAATATTGCATTGTTCCATGTTGCAACTACAATTGTTTGATACGTATTCAGATTTTTTTTCGTCAATGGAACAACAATTGCACAGAGGGAAGATTACACTTATGTCGTTCAAAAATATAAAAAAGAAGAGGGATGCTAGAGAAAGCATCTTTTGGACAACCCAGGCAATGTTTGTAATATCTCATGTGTCTCTGTAATATTTGTTCAACATCCAGATGAATGTTCGTTGGACTTGGCTCATATCTCTGTAATCCCCATATATCGCATGGCTCGGGTTATTTTCTACTGGTAACATATACCAAATGCAAGAGAAAATGAATGCGACGACGTCTTTTCTTTGTATATCAAATTGTTTGGTGCAAAGGTCGATGGGTTCTGCTCTATGGAACCTTCTGGGAACTTGCTTGCGGTCTGTTTAAAGTATGGTTGGTTCTTGGTTATTTGATTTGTCTGTCAATTTGTATACCATGGAACTCCAACTGTTCTTTGGAGGACACAGAATAATATAATTGAATTTTTTAGCCAGTTGGCCCGCAGATCCGCCTGGTAATTTCTATGGCGATGTGACACAAATGTACTATGTGGCTTGCTTTAGCAGATTTCTTTGATTGATGAACTTGGTAAAATTATTGTTCTGAAATAATTTGAAATCAACGAATATATAGTGTGTGAAGTGAAACTATCCTATCATAGCAACAAGAGGCTCTTAAAATTCAAATTGGTCGTTGTTTTGTCATTTCTTGCTTATTCGATGAACTTGGTAAAATTAATATCCTAGAATAATTTGAAATCAACGAATATATACTGTGCGGAGTCAAATTGTGCTATCATATGAACAAGAGGGCCTTAAAATTCAAATTGGTCCTTGTTATGCTTGCGGTGATAGAATTTAAAAAAAACTTTCTTTTGTTTCCTTCATTTTTTTAAAAATAAGTCATTTAACATCCTTTAATAATTTAATATAATTCACTTGTACAATATCAATAGTTAATATTAATAATTTAGTATTTGAAAATAATGTTTTTGGATAAAGTTAGATAGGATGAGAATCCCTAAACAATTTCAATATTGAACCCTCCAGACATGGAGTCCGCAAGTCTGCCTATTAATTTGTATATCGCGTAAGTCTAGGTGATATTTGCAGGACACGGAACAAAAGAGGCTCAAATTTCAGCCCGCCAGGCCTAGAACTCGCGATCCAAAAAGTGCCCAAGTATGAAACAAGGGATTTGCATATGCTCTATAAAATATCTTGTCCATACTTTCTAAAAGTACATGTTTACTATGTTTTGCTTGTTTGTCGAAAAACTTTCATATCAGTCACTTGACCAGATTGTACAAACTTTCTCGTCTAATTAAATTCTACAATATCAAAATTTAATATTAATAATTTAGTATTGAAAATAATGTTTTTAGATATGTCAAATAGTTGATAGGGATTAGCATCTGTAAAAAATGGCAAACTTGAACCCGTCGGCCCTCAAGTCCATAAGTCAATCTGTATATCGCGGAACTCTGAGTGCTATTTGGAGGACACAGAACAATGAAACTAAAATGTTGAGCCAGCCAGCTCGCAGGTCCGCTTGTCAATTTGTATATCGCGGAATTGTGAGTGGTATGTGTACAACGCGAAACAATAGAGGGCCAATTTTCATCCCGCCATCCCCAGAGCCCCCAATCAAAAAAAATGGCTAAATATGGAATTCATACGAGATCGCTACAGGACAATAAAAGTGCAATGTTCATCCAACCAACCCGAGTCCGCCTGTCAATTTGTATGTCGCAGAAGTCTGGGTGTTATTTGTAGGGCACAGAATAATAAAACCTCAATTTTCAGCCCGCATAAAATCTCATGTCCATACTTTATAAAAGTACATGTTTACTATGTATTGCTCATTTGTCGAAAAACTTTTATATTAGTCGATCCACCAAAATGGACAAACTTTGTCGTCTACTTAAATTCTACAATGTCAATATGTATTATTAATAATATAAATTGAAAATAATGTTTTTAGATATGTTAGATATTCTATAGGGATTTCCATCCATAACCAATGGAAAATTTGAACCCTCCAGTCCTCGAGTCCATCTGTCAATCTGCATATCGCAGAAGTTCGAGTGCTATTTGGAGGACACAGAACAATGAAAGTGCAATGTTCAGCTAGCCAAGCTGAGATCCCCCGATAAAAAAAGTGGCTAAATATGGAACGAGGGATCCACATATGCTCTATAGAATCTCTTGTCCATACTTTCTAAAAGTACATGTTTACTATGTATTGCTCGTTTGTCGAAAAACTTTTATATCAGTCGCCCGATCAGATTGTACAAACTTTCTCGTCTAATTAAATTCTGCAATATCAAAATTTAATATTAATAATTTAGTATTGAAAATAATGTTTTTAGATATGTTAGATAGTTGATAGGGATTAGCATCTGTAAACAATGGCAGACTTGAACCAGCCAGCCCTCAAGTCCATCTATCAATCTGTATATCGTGGAACTCCGAGTGCTATTTGGAGAACACAAAACAATGGAACTACAATGTTGAGCCAGCCAGCCCATAGATCCGCTTGACAATTTGTATATTGTGGAATTGTGGGTGGTGTTTGTACGATGAGAAATAATAGAGGCCCAATTTTCAGCCCGCCAGCCCCAGATCCCCCGATCAAAAAAAATGGCTAAATATGGAATTCATACGGGATTGCTATGGGACAATAAAAGTGCAATGTTCAACCAACCAACCCGAGTCCGCCTGTCAATTTGTATATCACGGAAGTCTGGGTGCTATTTGTAGGGCACGGAACAATAAAACCTCAATTTTTAGCTCGCCAGGTCGTGAACCCGCAATCCAAAAAGTGCCTAAGTATGGAATAAGGAATCCGCATATGCTCTATAAAATCTCATGTCCATACTTTATAAAAGTACATGTTTACTATGTATTGCTCGTTTGTCAAAAAACTTTTATATCAGTCAGTCCACCAAAATGGACAAACTTTGTCCTCTGTAAACAATGGCAAATTTGAACCCGCCAGTACTCGAGTCCATCTGTCAATCTGCATATCGTGGAAGTTCGAGTGTTATTTGGAGGACACGGAACAATGAAAGTGCAATGTTCAGCCAGCTAGCCCGAGAGCCCCCGATCAAAAAAAATGGCTAATTATGGAATTAATATGGAATCGCTATGGAACAATAAAAATGCAATGTTCAGCGAAGCAACCTGCAATTCCTCCTGTCAATTTTTATATCGCAGAAGTCTCGGTGCTATTTGTAAGACACGAAACAATAAAGACTCTATTTTCAGCCCGCCAGGCCACGAACCCGCGATCCAAAAAGTGCCTAAGTATGGAATGAGGGATCCACATATGCTCTATAAAATCTCATGTCCACACTTTATATAGAGACTCATGTCCACAAGTCGGCCTGTCAATTTGTATATCGCGGAAGTCTAGGTGCTATTTGTAGGACACAGAACAATAGATACTCATTTTTCAGCCCGTCAGGCCGCGAACCCGCGATCCAAAAAGTGCCCCAAGTATGGAATGAGGGATCCGCATATGTTCTAGAACAATAAAGGTCCTGTTGTCAATTTGTATATCATGGAAGTCTGGGTGCTATTTGTAGGACACGAAACAATAGAGACTCTATTTTCATCCCTCCAGGTCGTGAACCCGCGATCCAAAAAGTGCCTAAGTATGGAATGAGGGATCCGCATATGATCTATAAAATCTCATGTCCATAATTTATATAGAGACTCATCTCCGCAAATCCATCTGTCAATTTGTATATTGCGGAATTGTAGGTGTTATTTGTAGGACACAAAACAATAGATACCCAATTTTCAGCCCGCCAGGCTGCGAACCCGCGATCCAAAAAGTGGCCAAGTATGGAATAAGGGATTTGCATATGTTCTATAAAATCTCATGTCCATACTTTATAAAAGTACATGTTTACTATGTATTTCTCGCTTTTCGGAATACTTTTATATCACTCAGCCGACCAGATTGTACAAACTTTCTCATCTAATTAAACTATGCAATATCAATATTTAACAGTAATAATTTACTATAGGTCCGCTTGTGAATTTGTATATCGCGGAATTGTGGGTGCTATTTGTAGAGCGTGGAACAATAGATGCCCAATTTTTTTCCCGCCAGCCCAAGAGCCCCCGATCCAAAAAAGTGGCTAAATATGGAATTAATATAGAATCGCTACGAGACAATAAAAGTGCAACATTAAACCAACCAACCCGCAAGTCCATTGTCAATTTGTATATCGCATAAGTGTAGGTGCTATTTGTAGGACACGGAACAATAGAGGCTCAATTTTCAGCCCGTCGTTCCAAGAACCCACAATCGAAAAAGTGCCTAAGTATGGAATGAGGGATCCACATATGCTCTATAAAATCCCATGTCCATACTTTGTAAAAGTACATGTTTTCTATGTATTGTTCGTTTGTCACAAAAATTTTAAATAACTCGCCCAACCAGATTGTACAAACTTTCTCGTCTAATGAAATTCTGCAATATCAATGTGTAATATTAATAATTTACTATTGAAAATAATGTTTTTAGATATGTTAGATAGTTGATAGGGATTGCCATCCATAAACAATGGGAATCTTGAACCTGTCAGCCCTCGATTCCATCTGTCAATCTGTATATCATGGAACTCTGAGTGCTATTTGGAGGACACGGAACAATGAAAGTGCAATGTTGAGCCAGCCAACCCACAGGTCTGCTTGTCAATTTACAAATTCTGCGACATACAAATTGATGACCGATATATTTCACTAAGATGCAATATGACCATTGGCCCTTCACATCTCCTGGTTATATCTTCTATCATTTTTCTTTCGTAACCCACCCAGCCTCTTTCCATACTTTGGTATTTCTTGGAATCGACTTCACCATCACTGTTGCCTTCGTACTTGTTTCCAGATATGCAATAATTAAGATTTAATGCTAGTAGCCATCCCACAGGAACCGTTAAGATTGTCATTAATGTCCGGAGCAAGGCAGCAACATAATGTAGGGAGGAGTTATGACAACACCAAAAGGAGTTTCAAAAAAGAAACCAACGGTGAACGCAGCAGCCACTTTGCAGCACAAAAGTAGGAATTCCAGATTTCCAAATTAGTCTATTCTGGGTGGAAGAGTTTCACTATAAAGCAATGATATGTTGATGCTCCCAGAGATATATTTCAAGCCAAAACTCCTCCCTACATTATGTTGTTTCCTCGCTAATAGAATGCCTCGGAGTTCGTCGATATACAAATTGACAAACGAAGCATACAAACAAGAAAAAAGTAAACTCCCAGCTTGTGTTCCTGGTCGTTGTATTCTGTTTCTCCCAACTTCATAATTGTTTCCAAGTATATATCTTGCCACAAAAATGGGATATCTGTTACAGATGTGAATATATTGGTCCTTGTTTTTTTGTCTTCTATACTTGGCCCAATATCCGTTTCTATTTTCCCTAAACTTTAACTTTTTCGTCACTTATTCATTCTTTTGAAAATGTATGGTTGAGCATGTGGGCGGTCTTGCGGGTTCACAGCTGCACACGTGCTCTTTTATTGCAACACCGATCGAACGCTTCCCCATTCCATACCCAGAAACTTCTCCAACCGTGGATTCCCGCTAGGCGGTCTTTACATTGGACTTCTGTTGTTCCATGGCCTGCGAACAGTACCATCACTTCCGCGATATACAAATTTGCAACCGTTCTTAGATCATACCCTCTTCCATATTACGGTCCACATGTCATGCCCTCTTCCGTGGTGCACATTTTTGCACTGAAAACTTCCCAGAAATACAATTTAACCGTCGGGTCCTCGCATATTTAGTGGAACTGTTTTCACCCCATTTTGAAGCTCGTATTCCCACTTTCCATACTTCGCCATTTGTTCAAATTTCTTTGGAGGATCGTCAGTTTGGCGGGTTGAAGAAATATTCAGTTCGTAGTCGTTGTTTCCTGTGCCTGTGCCCGTGCCCCTTTGCAATTAGCAGTTGTAAATTATATATAAGATCTTATTACTACGCATGCAATTAGCAATTTCCCTATTCCATACTTAGCCACTTTGTCGTAATTCTGAAAATATACAAACCGGACGATGAACTGCCCCATCATGATCTCTTCCGTTTTACACATTTTACACTCAAAAATTCTGAAACATGAAATTTGACCATGCAAGACTCAGTTGTCCTGACTATCCCCGTAACCCTTTTTTGAATCTCGTCTGACCGATTCTCAGAGCTTGCCATTCTTTCCATTCTCTCTGCCATCTCTGTCACCTTCGCACTTGTCTATAATAAAATAATATATATATATATATATATATATATATATATACATATCTTGTTCTAAATAAGGAATTACT
>ML811023.1:299639-310754 GCA_009831015.1 Picea engelmannii
GTGTGTGTGTGAGAGAGAGAGAGAGAGAGAGAGAGAGAGAGAGAGAGATGAATGACTTATAAGAGCGCGTGCGCATTATTAGAAATGTGTTCACGCTCCTAAGAACACACATGCGTTCTTTTGAATTCATTTTTTTTTGGGTGGGATTGACAACATGTATGCTGATTTGGTTGGCTCATATTTAGGTTTAGGATGACAAACCTAGTGGTTCAGTCTACAAATTGATAAAAAAAACTCCATTTTTGTGAATACACCTCTATATCTTTGTCTTTGACGTTATTTTTCTATAGGCCAAAAAATTCAGTTGTTGACGAAACTATAGACATAGATAGAGTCGACTATGTAGATTTCAAATATATAATTTAAAAAAAAATAATATCGTTTATTATTTTTAATCTATTTTTGTCTTCACATATATCAAAATCCTAGAATACATACCTCTCTTATTTCTGTTACAGGAGAGTGTTATCCACCATCTAAAAATAAATAAATAATCGTTTTGATCATGTTAGGGGCTTGAACTCGTGACCTCCCCCTATACCGAAGGAGTGTGCGCACTTCTCAACAATTGTGTTATCCCATGGGGCTCCCTCCAACTTAACATATTGTTGTTTTTCAGGTTTGCATTGTCACTAAGAGTCATGAGAGACTATTATTAACTTCACTCACCCAATACTTATTTATTTATGTTTTAAATTATATTTAATTAATAATGATGTTGAGATTTCCTTATTGTGAAAATAGTCAAAAACATTATAGTGTTAATATTGGAATATTTAGTGATTAAATTGTTTTTTAAATAATATTTTAGTTTTTAATTTAATTTGAATTTGTAATTATAATTAAAGGGAATTAATAAATGAATAAATTTATTTTTGTTTAGATAAGATGAATTTTATCTTGATTTCATTTTTTCCATAATTAAGATAATTTGAATCAATTTTAAAAGTATAATTTTGTAATAACATTTTTATTAATTAAATAAAATTATTATTTTAACAAAAAAGAAATAACGAAATATTTTTACGGGATGTTTAAAAAAAAAATTAAAAATAAAAACTTTTTGAAATTTCTAAACTAGTTCAAATTAAAATTACAATTTAAACAACAAATTTAAAAAACTAGAGAATAGTTAGTTCGAGTTGTTAAGACTAAAGGTGATGGAAGACTTTATGTATAAGGGGTATAGTGGCAGGATTGGCGGGGCTAAAAATTGACCCTAAATCATACCTGTGAGATTCTACCTAAAAAAAACATTACATTAAAAATTACTTTACCAAATTATTCTACCTAAAAAAACATTACATTAAAAATTACTTTACCAAATTATTCTACCTTAAAAAAACATTACATTAAAAATTACTTTACCAAATTTTCATTAATTCATGTTAAGTGATTTTATAGAATAATTAGAAAAAGTTATTTCAATTTTTAATAGTTTAAATATTTTACCAAATGACTCTTTTTAACCCATATTTTCGAGAAACTTAAATCCTCAAATTTAAATAATTATTTTTATATAATCAAAATACAAAACTATTTCTTAAAACAGTTCGACATTATCGAATCAATTCTTATAAAAGTAGAGATGTACCTTTATAGCCGAGAAGATACCGACATAGCAATAGAGAACCCACATGGAGAAATACCTCTGCCACCACAACAAGTTTTAATTTACCAATTCAGTTTTTTCTACTCTGCATCTTGCCGACAGTGGACAGCACCTACGTTTGATTATTGCAAAAATTACTTTACTTGACCCCACATATCACGAGTCTCGACGGTAATCAGTGCGCAATAAACGACAAAATCTCTAACGCAAATATTACCACGGGGTTAAACTACCGACATCAATTAGTCGGGAGATTCCGTGACAGTGGCATGTCGTCAATTTTGATTTAATAATCTGTGGGATCACCACCATGGTTGAAGGATTTAACGTCCACGACTTTATTTTGGCCCGTTAAAAGTTAGATTTTAATTTGTCTGAAATCCGATAAAAAAAATTGTTGAATTTAGAGAGTTTTTCAGAGTATTGAATTTATATATGCATTTTAAAATATAATTTAAACAATATAAAATTGTGATTTTATTAAAATCTATTTTAACAGATTTTAATAAAAAAATTCAAAAAATGGAATGTTTAAACAAAACTGTAAAAAATTTGAACTAACTTATGGATCATAATTTTTTTATAAAAACTTGAATTTTTTATTTTTTATTTTTATTTTTAATTATAAACTAAATCTCATTGACACAAATTTGGACGAAATTTGCAATTTTTTGTTCTTTGATTTTCATTTTTGAAAATATAAATAGATTCAACATGTTGAAAAACCCCTCTAATATTAAGATTATACAAACTTAACTAATCTATAGATCCAACAATTTCTTGTCATATTTAAACAAAATTAAACAAAAAATATCCAAAAAACAAAAAATAACAGAATTCACAATTTCACTCAACAACAACAACAACCAGATTCTCACAAAGATTAAAAAACAAAACGAAATGAATATCAATTATGAAAGGTTGGTAACTCTAGACTCTAAATCTAAATACCATATTCATCATAAACAAATATATGTAAATGTTAACAACAACTATTTTATAAAATGGTTATTATTAATTGACGACGACATACCTTGAAATGCCTTAAAAACAACCATTAATATATTAAAACATAATTAATGACATGGAGATTTCACTATCGTTGCAAAACTACTAAAACGCTTTACAGACTAGGGAGGTACAACCCAAAAATACATATCGCCATAACAGACTTGCACCTAACCTCTCTTTTCCGATATGAAAATAAATAATTATACCTAAAGGCTGTATATCCTCTTTAAATATTAAATATACAGTTTTTATATTAATATATTATAATTTAAAGTAATTTCTGACCACTATTTTTTTAGTGGACGTCAAAATTTTGCTGAACCCTGGAGATCTTAAAGACAGAAAATTTATGAGCTCGCATAATTTTCCGTAAAAATCTAACAGGGATTTTCTCGGGTTTTCATGCCATTAACGATGTTACAACACCACAATTTCTCCATTACGAGCCCTAATCACTGCGGCTGGGGTGTTGGTCTCTGACACCTGTGCCTGTTAAATAGATACGGGTATTTAACAGTGTTATTTAATTTGACGGGAAGTTTTTGTGAAGTTTTTCGTTTTTAAACTTTTTCTGATAAGGGTTAGTAAACATTGGACTTTTTAATGTTTTTACTGGTATAATTTTAAATTTGAGTGATTGAGTCTGTATAATTCTAGTGTTTTTTATGCATTCAAAAATGTAATTTAAACAATAGAAAATGAAGATTTTACCAAAATCTGTTTCCAGTTAAAACCTTTAAAAAATACCCCATTTGAATTCCTCTTTAGAATTAAGATTTTTGATGTTATAGGTATCTATATATTTCCTTATTAACTAAGTTCTTTCTAAATTAAAGTTGATACTTGAACACACACACATATATATATGATTAAGAACATGGGTCTAATGGTTAACAACACGTGTTTCCTCCTAAGTGGTCACAAATTCAAATCCATAGGGCTTAGGGTATGTATACCTTCATAGACTTTACTAGTCAAAGCTAGGGGTAGGGTGTGTATACCTCCATAGACAAACAAGGGGGTCTCATACACCAATTTGGTGTCTAGCTTGACCCTCACCTTAAAATTAGATTATTATTATACTTTGAGCTTAATTATACAAGTCAAGAAAAATATATTGAGCTCAACATCATAATTACTGTTGTCATAAATGATGTAACTTGTTTCTAAACCAAAAAAAAACACTATTAAGCATGTATTGATGATTCTAATGTTAAATTAGATGAAATAGACATATTTTTGCAATGAGAGATCGCACACTTATTCAAATGTTAAATTAGATGAAACAAACATAAGTTTACAATGTACAAAACTTATTAAGAAAATTAGAGTGAAAAAAAAGACATAAAATTGGAACATGAGTCAAAGAAAGCTAGCAAGCATAAAATAGAAGTGATCATAATTATCGTAATCAACTTGTTAAATTTGTCCATGTGGGAGCACACATATAATGAAAATGAGAAGCAATAACTTGCAAAATTGTATATAAATAGTATATAACAAGCATACAAACATTAATCTAGCCTGGATAAAAAAATATTAATTTGAACACATAATTGCTAAAGATAGTTTAGTTTGCACCTCATTATCCATTTATTTTCAACCCTCCATTAGCAAAGTTAGCGACGACAAACTGCCTACTTGCTTCTTAGGACTTTCTTGCGAAGCACCTTAGGTCAGTGTTCAACACCAGTTCAACTTTTTCTCCTGGTTGCAACCAACAAACAAACTCCCCCCTATCAACATGTGGCAAGCATGCAAGCTGGGAAAGCAAGCCATGCATGGGGTGGTGGTAAGCTTGCTTCGATGTTTGGAGGTATGCCCATCTTTTTGTCGGGTTATACCCTGTTTCTGAGAGGTTTCTTTCCTCAAAATGTTAGGGGGATAACTTGTGATATCTTGTAAACTCTATGATGGCAGAGTTCATAGCCTTATAGTTATGGCTTGTAAACTCTCTTTCTGTCGTCTTATACTAGTTCTGGATTGTAAACTCTCTTTTCGGCTTGTACTAATTATGTATTATAAAATATGATGTATTAAAATTTTACAGGAAAACAATTACATACAACAGACAAATCTAAATTAGTCAAGGGAAACAAGATACAAATTTCATAATAAAATGAAATCAACTATGTCATTACCTTCAATGCATCTTGTTGTGAGAAGAAGTCAATACTGTAAAAAGTAGTACAATGCTATTATAATTTACTAGCAACATCAAACACTTGTTTCACATGATTTTCAGACAAAGTATCGTCCTAACTCTGGACTAGTAGGTATAATCACCCAGGCAAACAACATATCATCAACGAAACAACAATACGAAGCATAAAACAAATATTAGACTCTACATAAGCATACAGAACCTAACCACATCATGGATGTCAGGACATGACAAGGCCAAGGTGCCATGATTTCTCATACCAAATTCCCAAAACAAATATCAAATTCTACATAAACATCCGAGAACTAACCAATTTTTGGCTAGAGATAGATGAAAACCCTTGGATTTTCATGGAAAAAAGCCAACCAACACATAATGAACTATGATGAAAATCAAACCTTGAGCCTTGACCATTGCCCAATCGATACGACAATAGTGAGTCCGTAGAGGTTAGAGACTAGAGTTAGCGTGTTGCATGATATTGTCTACATAATCCTCATCTCCTCAACTAACAACACAAAATCCAAAGTCGAGACTTGGGCGGTGGGTGGCTCCGTGTAGAGGAGTTAATATTGAACATTACTACGGTCCACCACTCGCTTCCACCTGAAACCTGAGTCTAGAATCCATCGTCCAAGGCACTTAAAGACTAAGGTTAAACGCATAGAGTTTTCGGATTCAAGATGACATCTAGGTGGCAAGCTCCAACAAATTCCACACATATCCCGGTCATAGGCTCTAGGTTCCAGCACATCCCCACATATCCCATCTCCATGCCAAATTTAATGACGTCTTACAAACATTATAAACCTTCATTATGGTGTTTTACCTACTTCCTTGCCCATTTTTATAGACGTTCTCATAATGAATTTAACTAGCCCGTCAAATTCCAAGCCTGCCCCGAATTGACTTATCGCGGTTTGTAATTGCTAAAATTGCAGATTTGTATCCAACTTAAAATTTCGACCAAATTTTGAATGAATTGAGAGAAAAAAGCAGTGGAATAACGAGGCGATATGATGGCATCATTTCCCATGCTAAAACACATGAGGTTGGTCATGGTGGGCATACCAGTCGACCTGAGACTAAGGTCAAACTTTATTGTGGTGTGGCTAGTATTAGAGTGGGGCAGTCGTGTTTCTAGGCAACTGTCACACCCACAAGAGTCACACCTAAGTCCAATCTCGACATCTCTTGGACATATGTCATCGTGAGAGTTTACACTTGGTAGCTTCGCTACATCAAGGATACTTCACCCAAACTATGTCTCTTCACCTAGAGCATACTCATACTCCATTCTAGGTTAAGAATGAGTCACACACTCACTCCATGTGACTCACTTACATACTTAAATAATTTGTGAACACATTTAACACTTAGTCATTTTAAGCATACAATTGCGAAACATGTGAAACATAACATAGAGATACAAGATGTAGTGCGGGCGACACAAATGGTTCCTAACACCAGGCTTGTCTTATTATATTGCGAAACATATTACAATACAAAGAGGGCACTACTGTCCCAGTGACAAAGCTTGGGCAAAGTTGCATGACTTGCGTAACACCACAGAACTGTCTAAACTCATAGATACATCCCACTCAGACTTCTTTGTCGCACCATCCTTGCTCATCCTGTGGTCCACCCCATTTGTGTGCCTTCCTCAGACCGAACTCTCCCTTGGTCGCTTGTCTCTATGTTTCTATGCCTTCCTTCATGCCTTAGCTCGCCCGCCTTGTGGTTTACTTATACGAATACCAACCATCATGTCCACTTGGGTTGTCGCATCCCTTTGCAAACTAACGTACCCGTTGAACACGCCCTTGCCTTATGTTACTTCCTTGTACCAACTAACTCAATTCTTAGTAAATGTGCCTATGGGGTCAAACCAACCTCTCCAACACACTCATGTTACCAAAGACAAGCGGGTCCACTTCTTGTGTGCAAGCCCAAGTCGCCCCGTCCTTACTCCAACTGAACCCAAATCTATATCGTCCATTGCAATGGCAAGGTAAGTGAGACGCGCGCCCCGTTGAGTATGCACGTCGTCACCGTCGTGCGGCGCTCTTGCCCGCACCTATAACACAAGTCTCACCCAATAGATCGCATACTCCTTGTGTTCTCTGTGTGGCCAAGGAGCGCGCGCATGGTGAGTGACGGAAGGCTTTACATCAGCCCTTAGAAGATTTGTTCAATCTGCGTTAGATTCGGCTGTTCGATGGTCTCGGATTCGACCAAACGCGTAACACATACATAGCCTTCATCCATATAAATTCCACAACCCCTATGCATATACTCACATCAATTTTAGAATTTCTCCTCTACTCATTGCTACAATTTCTAGAATACAGGATCAGTCGAAGTCTCTACCCACATTCAGATTCTTCGGCATCAATCGAATTATGGAGCTGGGCATGGCCAACTGAGCTGCGACAGCAACAAACTCAGCTACAAGATTTTCTCGTTGCTGGAGAACAATATTCTGTTCGGCTACGACTGGGAGAAGGAGCTCATCAACAAAATGTCGACAGCAGGAAAGGTTCGGATTCTGAGAATCGACGGTGGGGGAATGCAAGGTAACGTAGCTGGGCGCACACTGGCGTATCTGGAAGAGGAAAACCGGTGACCCCGACAGCCGAATTGCCGATTTCCTCGATGTGGCAATCGGCACCCGCGTCGGAGGTTTCATCACCAACGTCCTCTTCGCCAACGATGGCAGCCGCTGCCCGCTTTACCGGGAGGAGGAAGTGTGGAGACTGCTGGCGGAGGAGGGGCGCTGGATGTTCAAGCTAGAATCGGGGGGATCCTGGCTAAATTACTGCGGAAGGTCAGCCGTTTATCCGGCAAGTCTTGAAACGCCTGTTCGCCGCCAAAGAAGGGCGGAGCTCGACGCTGAAGGACAAGTTGAAACCCCTCTTGACTCCCTGCTACGACCAGTCCAGCGCCACCCCCTTACTCTTCTCCCGCGCCGACGCACTCAAGAGTCAAGACCGACAATTTCGGCTTTCGTCTTTGGGAAGTCTGTCGGGCTGAGGGGGCAGTGCCTGGTTTCTTGGCGAGCAATATTCAGCTTGCTGCAGACTCTGTCAGCAGGCTGCCCATCCATGCTCCCATGGTGCATGACCATCACGCCGCCACCCTCGAGAGTCGACGTCCGCGCATATTGATAAAATATTTATCTTAAAAGGAGTATATTTATTGATAATTTTTAGTACTTGTATGGACAACATTAAATATTGTTGGAATATTTTTAGTCGTCCCAATAAATTAATGGTTGTGATTTCAACCACTAACTTCCTCACTATTATAAAGACATCCGTTTACATGTTTATTTTTTTACTTTTACTTAATCATATTTAAATTTTATTACGATGGCTGGCTAATTGCCACCTCTGAGTGATTAACGTCTCATTTTCTAAAGAGCCCAAATTTACGAGCCACTATTTTTACTCCAACTATTATTTACTGGGTAGGATTTTCCTACCTGGAACTCTTACCTTCTCTGTTATTTAATGCACAGGGTTCTGTGGTTATTTAATGCCTAAAGCTCAGTTATTTGGGTGTTCACCAACCACAAATGACTTGTGATTGTGCTAGTCAAGACACATTGATGTTGAAATCCACGAGATGCAGAAAACAGCCAAGAAATACCCAAACCGCCTTACAGACATCAAAGAGCCCGCAAAAATGAAGAGGCCTCAAAAGAAGGAAAACCACTTCATACAATCTTTGGTCTATTACGGCGGACAAAATCAAATGAACAGTGCCATAAATAGCTATCTTCTCAAATTTCAAAAAGCAATACTGCAAACATTTCAACAAATTTATAGCCTCCTAAAAACATGATGAGTTTGATAGCCTCCTAAAACCAGCATTCCTTGTTGAAGGAAATCTAGAGTTTGAGTGTAGACCACCTCACGACGAAATTGAATATCTTGGATGACTGAAGTGAGGCAGCCCAATTTCCTAGCATGGCATTATAAAAAACATGTTATCGAGGGATTGGCCTAAGTTAAAAAAAATGGAAAAAGATTAAAATATTATAATAAATAAAGGTAAAGGTAAAAAGTTATTTAATATAAGTTATTTTTATTATATTAAATTTATGTTTAAGATATTAAAAACTTATTTTTTAATTAAAGATAAAATTTATAAAATAAAAAACTATTTCAAAATTCACATATTATAAAATAAAAAACTATTTCTAAATTTAGATATTTATTAAAATAATAAATTTCATGGCATTGATTTAATTTCTAAAGTATTAAAAACCTTAACTTTTTTATTTCTACAACATAAAATTATGTGAGAGTGTCTATCCATAAAAATAAATGAAGGTATTATTATTATGTTATAGCAAGAATTGTCTAGAATAAATTATTGTTTTATTCATGAGTTTATGACTACTTAGTGTTCATTAAAGTTTAAGTTTTATATGATATTGTGATATGTCTTACTAATATTATATAAATTTGGAAAGTAGTGATGCTTTCTATTAGCAAGTGGGTAGTTGGGAGGATAAGAAAACCTCATATTGATCAACTATCCTATAATCTAGAAACCCAATTTTGTATTCTAAGCTATTTTTAACAATATCTTTATTGTCAAGCATCTATTGTGCTTAGAAGAGGGGATGTAGTAATTACATTGAAGGGATTTTTTTAAGGGGCATGATCTTTCTAGAATCTTTTGTCATTTGTTGAGAGCATATAGAAAAATTCCATTTCTCATGTGTTTTGGGTGAATTGAAAAATTCCATTTGTCTTGTGCTTTGAGCGAATTGAAAAATTCTATATGTCTCATGTTTTGTGTGTATATAAGTTTTCCTTATGCCTTGTCCTTTGGAACCTCCTCCTCATCCTATTTTTTCGGTTTTTTTTTTTTTTTCCTTTGTTACGTAGACAATAGAAATAAGGAACACGATTTGTTGGCCACGTAGACTCCATTTTCATTGATGAAGACTATGCGACAAATTCTTGGTCTTTTACAAGCAGTAGAATTGCCATTCAATGATATCAACCGTACAACCACAGAGAAAATACTATTTCTACCTTTTGAATGATAGCTCCAACACTTCTTTGACACTGTCAATTAACAATTAAAACTTTCACAAAACTTACCCTAGATTATGTAGCTGCCAATTACAAAGGAAACGTAAAATGATCTCTCTATCATAAAATAAATTATGACATGTTGTCATAATCTTACTTCAAACATATTAACCACAAGTCATCCAAATTCTGGTTTCTTCACATTTAGCTTTTCAGTTGGCCTCATAAATCTATTGGCAAATATCTTTGAACCTTTTATTCTATTTTTATTTTTCTGTCAAAATGATTGTCTTAAAAGTAGAGTAGAGAGGCCATTTCCTCTCATAACTCTCATAAGCCACACTCATTAAAGCCTCGTGAAAATGCTTACCACACACCCTTGCAAGGCATGGTTGATTGTTAGGTAACGTAGAAAATAATTTTCAACATATGTTGATTGGTAGATATGGTAGGAAGTAAGTTTTAAAATTCATTCCTAAAAACATTCATCAATGAGGATTATAAGGGCTATTAAAATTATAACACTTAAATAAGGTTGTTCCCATCATCTCTATAAATAAAGGAAGATAAACTTACTTTTTTATGGAAGTTTGTTTTAGATATGGTAGGAAGTAAGTTTTTGTTGAAATAATGTAATTGCGAAGAGCATTCTTATTATTTTGTTATTGGATTAAATCCCCATTGTGGATTAATCATGTCATTATTATTATTATTATTATTAGATTAATCCCCATTGAGGATTAATCAAGTCGGTAATTGTATAAGGACCAAATCCCCTTTTGCGGATTGGTCATCGGACAATTATAATATACAGAATAAGAAGTCGGCCCCAGGAGTTATAATGAAAGGGCCAGATTTAATTAAAGGTGGATTTACCCACCCAGTGTGAGAGGTTGACCCAGCCAGATGGTGACTCTTCACACGCGCCAGAGTGATATAAATAAGAGGCTAGCGCCTCACTTCTATCATACACTTCACTTGCTCATGTTCTTATGAGGCAAGCTGCAATTACAAGTTGGTGAGAGAATAAGAAGGGTGGCGCATCTCTTGGAGGAGGATTTTCTGTATTGGTTGAGTTATCTCTTGAACATTTGATAAGCTATTTATGATAAGGAAGTTTTGTTGGGTTTTCTTCCCTAGAGGGTTTCCCAGGATAAATGTTGTGTCTATTGTGGATGTGTATTTCTCAGTGATCTTGTTCTTATTATGCTCTTATCTTATGAAATGCAAAGAACTATAATAATGGCATAAACATTAACATGGTATCAGAGCCAACC
>ML811023.1:327494-338029 GCA_009831015.1 Picea engelmannii
TGGCCGCGTTGGCTGGGGCCGTGGATGTTTCCCCGTAGGGGTTTTACCACGTGAAAACATCGATGTGTTGATCTTTGATCTGGTTATGTGAGTGGTTACTAAAGGTGTTCGTCCTCTGTTGGAATACCTGTGTTGTCGAACAATTAGAAATGGGGATGTTACATTCCCCTTCCCCTTATTTTTTCATTGTCCTCAGTGCACAACACCCCATGGTGTACACACAATCACAATGCCAGGATCGCTCGTCTTTAATCAACATATAGGCTCTTTGGCCCAAAATCATATAGACATTCCATCATAAACAAAATTACATCAGTACTGCGGCCCAAATACTACAAATACATAGGCACTTCAGCGCCCAAAAATCATAAATTCATAGGCACTCTGACCCCCAAATATAGATACAAAGGCACTCTGCCCCCAAAACATGTATTTAAACCACTGGAATTCTCCTATAGCTATCTCGATTTCCACCATCTCTCTTCCTTTTGAATTTCCCAACCCAAGGAATGGTCTCCCATTTGTTTATCAAGGTTGACCCAAGGAATGTGCCCCCTTCACTTTTCTTAGTCCATCGGGCTGCACCCCCTTCACTTTCTCTTTCCTTCCCTCTTTCCCTCTCTCTCTCTCCCTTATTCTCTCTAGCCCCCTCTCTTTTCCCCCGCTCCCCCCCATTTCTCTCCCCTCCCCCACCCTCTCTCACTCACCCCTTCATCTATCCCTCTCTCCCTCTCACTCTATATCCCCCTCCTTCACTCTATATACGCATTATGGAAGCTAACCACTTATGTATATGCACATTTGCAGACGACAACTTCCATAAATGTGCATATATGGAAGTTGTCGTTCGTAAATGTACATTTATGGAAGTCAAATTCTATATATGTGTGCTTTTGTATATGCATATATATAGAATCCAACTTCCATAGATTCACATTTATGGAAGCACACATATAATAAAGTCAACTTCCATATATCCATGCTTATGTATATGCGCATATATCGAATCCAACTTCCATAAATGCGCATTTACGGAAGTCGTCTTTTGTAAATGCGCATATACAAAATATGTTGTCCATTTACAGAGGGAGGGAGGGAACTGCGGCAGAGGGGACTTCCATAAATGCGCATTTACGGAAGCTACCTTCTGTAAATGCGCATATATGGAATCTGTTGTCCATATCTGGAAGGGAGGGAGGGAAAGGGGGGCAGAGGGGGAGGGAAGTTGACTTCCATAGATGCGCATTTACAGATGACAGATTTTGTATATGTGCATTTACGAAAGGTGGATTCCATATATGCATGTTTCCCTATATGCATATATATGGAAGTGGTCAACTTCCGTAAATGCGCATATCCAAAACATGTCATTCGTAAATGCGTATTTGTGGAAGTCGACTTCCGCATATGCGTGCTTCTGTATATGCGCATATATATAATCCAAATTTCATGAATGCACATTTACGAAAGCATGCATATATGGAAGTCAACTTCTGTAATTTCACATATACATAAGTTTTCTTTCATAAATGCACATTTATGAAAGCGTCTATCTACCATAAATATGCATATATAGAATTTGGCATTTGTAAATGCACATTTATGGAAGTCGACTTTTGTATATGCACATATACCAAATCCAACTTCCATAAATGCGCATTTACGAAAGCATGCATATACAAAAGTCACCTTCCATAAATGCACATATATGGAATCTTTCAACCGTAAATGTGCATTTATGGAAATCAACTTCCATATATGCGTGCTTCTGAATATGCGCATATACAAAATCCAACTTCTATAAATGTGCATTTATAGAAGCGCACATATACGGAAGATGAATTTCGTAAATGCACATATATGGAAGCTGTCATCCATAAATTCACATTTACGAATGACAACTTTCATATATGTGCATTTACAGAAGCTAGCTTTCATATATGCGCACTTCTGTAAATGCACATTTATAGAATTTGGATTCCATATATGCGCATATTTAGAAGTGCACATATAGGGAAGTCGACTTCCATATCAAATTCCATAAATTCACATTTACAAATGACATATTCCATATATGTGCATTTATGGAAGGAGACTTCCGTATATGTGTGCTTCCGTAAATGCACATTTATGGAAGTTGGATTTGGTATATGCGCATATACAGAAGCCGACTTCCATAAATGCACATTTACAATGAAAAATTTCGTATATGCACATTTACGAAAGATGGTTGCTTCCGTAAATGTGCATTTACGGACGATAGTTTCCTTATATGTGTATTTACAAAAGTTGTCTTACGTATATGCGTGCTTTAGTAAATGAGCATTCATGAAAGTTGTATTATGTATATGCGCATATACAGAAGCACACATATACAAAGTGCACTTCCATAAATACACATTTACGAATGACAGGTTCTGTATATGCACATTTACGGAAGTTGATCACTTCCATATATGCGCATATATGGAAACCACCTTTTGTAAATGTACATATACATAATCTGCCATCCATAAATTCACATTTATGGAAGTTGAATTCCCTTCCCCTCTGCGACTGTCACCATTGTGACCCACATATGTACGTGATGATCACCATTGTAACACGCGTACAGAGGTGTACATACGTGGGTCACAATGGTGACAATCGTAGAGGGGGAGGGAAGTCGACTTCCATAAATGTGCATTTATGGATGATAGATTCTATATATGCGCATTTACGGAAGGTGGCTTCCATATATGCTCATATATGGATGTAGTCAACTTTCGTAAATGCGCATATATATAACCTGTCATTCGTAAATGCGTATTTATGGAAGTGGACTTCTGTATATGCGTGCTTCTATATATGTGCATATATGAAATACAACTTTCATGAATGTGCATTTACAGAAGCGTTCATATACAAAAGCCGACTTCAATGTGCATATTTACGGAAGGAGACTTTTATATATGTGTGCTTTCGTAAATGCGCATTTATGGAAGTTGGATTTGGTATATGCACATATAAAGAAGCTAACTTCCATAAATATGCATTTACAAATGACAGATTTCATATATGCATATTTATGGAAGATGGACGCTTCCGTAAATGCGCATTTACGAATGACAACTTCCATATATGTGCATTTACAGAAGCCGACTTCCTCATGTGCATGATTCCATAAATGCGCATTCATTAAAGTTGGATTTTGTATATACGCATATATGAAATTCGACTTCCATAAATGCGCATTTACGAACAATAGGTTCTGTATATGCACATTTACGGAAGTTGACCACTTCCATATATATGCATATACAGAGGCGTGCATATACGAAAGCCACCTTTCGTAAATGTGCATATTCAAAATATGTCATCCATAAATGCACATTTATGGAAGTCGAATTCCCTCCCCCTTTTCCCCCCTTCTCCCCCCTCCTTTCCGTATACAGACAATAGATTCCACATATGCACATTTACAGAAGGAAACTTTTGTATACGCGCACTTCCGTAAATGCTCATTTATGAAAGTTGGATTCGATATATATGCATATATAGAAGCATGCATATACAAAAGATGACTTCCATAAATGTGCATTTACGAATGACAAATTTCGTATATGTGCATTTATGGAAGCGCACATATATGGAGGCTGCCTTCTATAAATGTGCATATACGGAATATGTCGTTTATAAATGAACATTTATGGATGTCGAATTCCCTCTCCCTCAACCCCCTTTCCCTCCCTCCCTTCCATATACAAAAAAAAAGTTTTGTATATGCGCATTTACGGAAGGTGGCTTTCGTAAATGCACATTTATGGAAGTTGGATTCAGTATATGCAGATATAAAGAAGACGACTTCCACAAATTCGCATTTACAAACAATAGATTCTGTATATGCACATTTACGAAAGATGGTCGCTTCCGTAAATTCCCATTTAATGTCTAAATATTTTTGCAGAAAATTGGAGCATTCTTCCATCTGTAAATTGTAATGCTGTTTCTTAGAACATATCTATTTCGGGTCCATTTTGTTTTATATATGCCTAGGATAAATGTTTCTTTCTTTGATCTACTTCCTGCTTCTTTACAAGATGAAAATCACAGCAACTGAGGGTTGCGACAAAGTTTCCTTTGTGGTAGCTAGGCTAGGTATTATTCATTTTTGGATTGTGTTTTGCGATGATCTTAACTTGTAGGCAACTGTGATGATATTAACTTGCATGGTTTGTTTTGATTGTAAGGGTTTCTTGCATACGATGTTAACTTGCAGGTGATTGGGTATGTCTTTATCTTGCGGATCCCATAAACAAACTTTGCATAACTTTACATTGGAGAGGTCCAACGATTGTACATGTATAATTATGGAAAAAGCACATCAAGATACGGTGGTAAGTTTCATCAATTACAATTGCACAAAAATTTTGGAACAAATTCATGTTACTATGTTTAAGGCTATTTCAAATGTTTATAACAATCAGGCTTATTATTAACAACATATATGCAATTAGATGGAATATTTCAAACAAATTGATTTTAACTAAGCTCAGAGTTTCAGAGTTGTGGTTACATGTTATAAATTATCAGACTATATAAACTTATTTCCATTTTCCCATGTCAAACCAAGTGTGTAGCATTGAACCCATGTTTTACCATCCAAAGGTTTGATACAATATTTTATTTTGACAAATTGATTTTCACCGGTCTCAGGAGTCGCTAGATGTTATAAATGTTCAGACTAGATAACAATGGAAAAAATGGGATTGCATATGTCTCTTCATCCTGTGAATCCCACAACTGATTAATTTTACATGAACTTTACATTGGAGAGGTCCAAAATTTTACAGGAATAAGGATGGAAAAAGTGCATCCAAAAAGGTGGTAATTTTCTATGCTTTTTAAAATGGCGGTAATATGAAAACCCTAGGGCTAACAGAGTTTGTGAAGTGTGGAGAATTAAAGTAGTTTATTTTTATTTAAGATTTGAATGTTATATTTATGGTTTTTTGGGTAGATAACATGGTTTAATGGATTAAGCTATCTCCTTCAATTTTTTTGTTAGATGTCAATCACAACAGATGGGGGTTGAGGAAAAATTCCCTTCATGGAAGCGATGCTAGGTATTATTCATCGCTATAATATACATTTTTAGTGTGTCACACCACTTCACTAATTGTCACACTCAACCGATCGTTGTGCCCCTATGTGGACCTAGTGCACCCAAACAAGCTCATTTTCCCACCAACCGATATGTCTCTTGGATCGACATGCCCCACCCTTGGGTGTGTGCCCCTTCTCTTGTGCTCTTCCTTATGTCAGTCACCATGACTCTCTCTAGGTGTGCCAATGGGTTTTTTCAACCTCTTCGGTGTGCCCATGCTGCCAAGGGAAAATAGGTCCACTATTTGGGAGTGCTCCCAAGTTGCCTCACCCTTTCCCAAACGCAACCTAAGTCTCCAATGTCCATCGCAAGGGAATAAGGGTGTGTTCCTCCCTGGGCTCTCACATCACCATATGTCCCCTAGGTGGTCCTTCCAACACCCAAATGTCTTCGTTTTCCCAACTGATTGTTTCCTCCTTGTGCTCTTAGTCTGTTCCATCATCGAATCTGCCCAAGGAGTGTGAACATTCAATGGGTTCCTGGAAGGCCTTACAAAAACAATTAAGAGAGTGAAGAGACGATGATGGAGTGAAATCGAAGGATAGTGTTTGGAGAAAAAAGGAAATGTGAAGTGAAGAGGGGATGTAGGGGGTGTCGAGCAAGATGGGAAAGTGCAGTACACTGTGTTAGCACTAGAATTCACCTCCATATTGTGTCGAAGGTAAGCCCAGTACCCATCATAATTTTATGTCACAGGTTGATTTTTTAAAGGGGTCAAATGGGCGCAGACTCGAGATAGTATTGTTTTAACTCAGGAAACTGGACTAGTATGCGTAAGCAATGAGGTCTGGAATCAACTTCAGATAGTAATTTGGATTTAGGGTGAGTAGGAGGAATACTTTGGTAAGAAAATGTAGAGACATGTCGTGAACATCAGGTCTTCAACAACCTAAGGAAGAAAAATTGAAAACATAAGATCTTATTGGGTTCCAATTTTAATGAAACTGAAAGAAATCATGATGGTATTACAATCAACATCCATCATAACACAATAACAACAATTCATGAGAATCAATCATACATGAACTCTCTCAGTATCAGAGGAAAATAAGACGGAGAAAGAAAACTGACTTCGATTAATCTAGAAATATCAGATCACAATACATAACCAGAGAACCAGAGACTTCACTAAAACTTTACAATACAGGAGCTTTGCTCTACCATCGACCATAAAAAAATATCAAAACCGAGTATTTATACTCAGAAAAATTATCCCCCACCAGGAGCATGCTCTGGTCACTGCATTTAAGGCTTAGCGTCTACATTTTCTTATGTCAAGATGCACTGCATTCTTTTGTCAAACGCAAGATCAGATCAATATGGGCTTTGCAGGAAAATCACTCGCAGGGGTACCACCGGATGACAACTCTATTTTCCATGGCTAGCTCCTCCATGCTTTTCATTCATGGAATGAGCTGAGTTTTTAGCTACCATCACCAACTTTCATAACTGCTTCATTAGGATCTGAACGAGGTCGAGTTGACTTGGTGCCTAGAAAATGCAGCGACCTCTTCTAGCGGCCAACACTGGCGTTTCGACCCTTAGCACAACTCACGTGAACTCTGCTCCTCTACCTACATACAACCTCGGGATATGACCCAACGCTTATCCCCTATGAAATTTCGGGATTTCTCATTTCAGAATTTTCACTCCCCTTGATTTCAAATATCTCGATGCTCAAAATCGCAAAACGACCCATCTGGATCAACGATCGGATTTGCCTTGAATCTGACAGTCGAGATCATTTCCTTGAACAATCCCAACCTCCCGCTGCTCGATAGGAGCTTTCCCTTTCTTTATGGCCCTGCTTCCATATGATCGTGGGTTGTGATCGTGGGCCTAACTCCCAGGCATGTCTCGATTTCACGTTTTAGGAACTTGCACCTTGCTCCATGCTAAAACCTCCAACTTGCGAAATCACGATCTCTTGGATTATGTGCCACACGTTCCCTTTGATTGGACGGCCCAGAAGAATATCGACATTTCGAGATATCAACACATCAGGACCTCCGACCATCGACATTTTGGGACCTCGGCTATTGACATTTTGGGACTCGGGGCTTCACGCCTTGCTCCATGATGAAACCTCTGAAATGAAAAATCGTGATTTCACTTATCTGCTACCACGTGCTCCCCTAGTTGGATGGTTCAGATCATTTTTCGAATCCTCATGAATCTGCCCTTTGACTGCTCCATTATGTGAGTCAGAGAAATGCTAATCTTGCGCCACGTGTCCTTTCCAGGATCAACGACTAGGATGGACCTCGCGATTTCAGAACTCTGTCTGCCACTATACTTCGTGTAACTCTATGAACCCAGTAGCCCGATGGTCGTTGATCCGATCTGCCTGGTGGATCTCCTCCTGTTAAAAGTTGATCTTGCTCGCTCGCTTTGAGTCCATATTGGACTGCTCTGAGTGTTGCGCTTTGACGCTTCTTACATAGGCCGCGAAAGTGGGCAACCTGATTCCCTTGACAACTATATGTGATAACACGCTACATGATGGAACATAGACCAATGACTAGATGACACATGGAGGTTTCTAGGACAAAACATAAACCAAACATAAAATGACATTTGTTGGTGTTTGAGAGGCTCTAGACATACAATGAAACTTATCAACCCTAATTGTTGTTTATAATGGAGATTTGAAGAAAAGTGCAGTGATGATATACAAAGAGAATCTTCCAAGGACTATTGGAAATGGAGGAAATTGAAAGTTTTTTCTATGTATCAAGACATTTTCATGGGTAACCAATCCAATTCAATTAGAGGTTGGAAACAATCGACTTAGATGAGATCCGTATTTCAAAGTGCACGAGAGGGTCATCACCTCAACAATTTGCACTAGCGATGAATCATCAACTCCCAATGGAAATCTCTCAAGATTAGAGTTCCATCAATAGTGCATATGAAATTCACCCATAGGAGGAGGATGAAAAACCTACCAATGGAGATGACCATTGAAGTAGAAAACCTCTTGAGTACTTCCTATATGATTTCTAATTGTTAACAATCTATCCACACAATTTCGTTTAGAATATTCGAGACACAAACAATTGATTGATTTTTTGGGGCTTGGTGTCGAGCTATCTAGTAAAGTTGGATTTGAGCCCTATTCTAGGCCATAATGTTTTGTTCGTGAGACCATTTTAATTGAGGAATGCCAAAAGAAGCAAAGGACCAATCGACCAAAATGGATTTCTCAATTGTAATTCTACAATTGTTTGACCTTTTAATTTGTCAAAAGTGCTAGAGACGATCTATTTGTGAATCACAGTTGACGTATCCAACTCACAGTGAAGGATTTAAATTACTAAACAAATTATCATCATATATGAAAAAATCCCTACCTTAAAGAAGTGCCTTTTGTGAAACAACCATGCATATGTAGTGTTCCATAAGTTAGGTAGTTCGAAAGATGGTTTGTATTGTCTTATCATTTCTAATACCACCACCCTAAAGTTAGACATGTCATACTTCTCTAGTACCTCTATAATATAAAACTTATAATAACTCAGTTGTCAATTGGAAATTAGGCTAGTCATCATTGGTTGTTATCTACGAATGTGGGCTGAATCATCAACAATATTCAAGGAAAACCACACCACCTAAAATGACCTATTGGTGGTTCATAAGGGGGTAGGATTCCACTCCTGCTAGAGTCCTCTGGGTTTTGGGTTGTTATCTTGTTTCCTTACATCTAAGGAAGAGGAGCTCTTAGCCAATCAGAAGTAGTTTTATGTCTTACTCCAAGACCAAAAGATAGCTTCACCCTAGATAGTATCCGCAAGAAATCAAGTGTCCCTTGTGGTCATCGTTGTGGTTACCTCTAGTGGGGTCATGTGCTTGGTGGTCTATATATCTTCTCATATACATATAATGTAATAATTTGCCAATGTTGACTCCCATAACCTTATATAATGTTTGAACCTAATTTAAACGCTATAGAGATGATGGGATGAACCTGATTTAAATGTTATATTTTTAATAGCCTTTATAATCCTCATTAACAAATGTTCTCGAGGAATTTTAAAACTTACTTCCTACCATATCTAAAATGGACTTCCATAAGAAAGTAAGTTTATCTTCCTTTATTTATAGAGATGATGGGATGAACCTTATTTAACTGTTATAATTTTAATAGCCTTTATAATCCTCATTGATGAATGTTTTTAGAAATTGTAAAACTTACTTCCTACCATATCTACCAATCAACATATGTTGAAACTTATTTTCTACGTTACCTAACAATCAACCATGCCTTGCAAGGGTGTGTGGTAAGCATTTTCATGAGGCTTTAATGAGTGTGGCTTATGAGAGTTATGAGAGGAAATGGCCTCTCTACTCTACTTTTAAGACAATCATTTTGATAGAAAAATAAAAATAAAATAAAAGGTTCAAAGATATTTTCCAATAGATTTATGAGGCCAATTGAAAAGCTGAATGTGAAGAACCAAGAATTTGGATGACTTGTGGTTAATATGTTTGAAGTAAGATTATGACAACATGCCATAATTTTTTTTATGATAGAGAGATCATTTTACGTTTCCTTTGTAATTGGTAAGGCTTGTGAAGGTTTCAATTGTTAATTGACAGTGTTAAAGAAGTGTTGGAGCTATCACTCAAAAGGTAGAAATAGTATTTTCTCCTAGGTTGTATGGTTGATATCATTGTATGGAAATGCTACTGCTTGTAAAAGACCAAGGATTTGTCACATACTCTTCATCGATGAAAATGGAGTCTACATTTAGAGCTTGTGGCCAATGAATCGTGTTCCTTATTTCTATTGTCTATGTACCAAAGGAACAAATTTGTAAGATCGAAAAAATAGAATGAGGAGGAGGTGACAAGGGACAAGACATAAGGAAAACTTATATACGCACAAAACATAGGACACATAGAGTTTTAGAATTTTCCCAAAGCACAGGACAAATGGAAATTTTCAATTCACCCAAAACACATGACAAATGGAATTTTTCGATATGCTCTCAACAAATGACAAAAGATTCTAGAAAGACCATGCCCATTAAAAAAATCCCTTCAATGTAATTATAACATCCCCTCTTCTAAGCACAAAATATTCATGACAATAAAGGTATTGTTAAAAAAATCTTAGAATACAAAATTTGTTTTCTAGGTAATAGGATAGTTGATCAATGTGAGGTTTTATTATCCTCCTAACTACCCACTTTCTATTAGAAAGCATCACTACTTTCCAAATTCATATAATGTCTTTAGGTAATTGTTATCCTCATTTTTGGTTATCAAGATGATGACATGATAATGACATGGTGATAGAAGATCTAGCTCTTCTTTAAGATCATTTTCATGAAGAAAGTTACAATTGTCAGTTTCTCAAAATCACTCTTTTGGAGACAGTACGCAG
>ML811023.1:377038-389468 GCA_009831015.1 Picea engelmannii
TAAGCTCCACTCTACCTCATTCATCATAATAATTTAAAAAATATATAAAAAAACATGAAATAGAATTATGGAGATGGTAGTGTAAGATGCCATTGTAACATACCTAATCATGGCCATTAAAGAAAACAACAATAAAATATATAAAGATAAGCTTTTGCTTCCAGGGAAATTCAAGAGCTTTAAATTAAATCTTGTGGCAAATATAAAAAATGGTTATTGATCAACCATGTCGCTTTGTGAGCCAACCATTTCCATAAAATAAAAAGTAATGTTTCCTATGAAAACCTAAAGGTATATTTTCATTCAAAACTAAATAAATGTATGTATTATCATTGGAACAAATTCCTTTAGGTAGAAACCCTCCAAAAACATGCATTGGAGTATGCCTCCTTACCTACCAGACCATAAGTGAACAAACACCCTTTCAATAATATTTTAATTAAAGAATAAATTTATCGCCATTATGCCATAACATATAGATTATAATTATAATAACTAAAGACTATAAGAATTAAGAAGCTTGAAGATAACTCGAAATATTTTTATATAGAGAGAGAGAGATATAGATATATATATTTTAAATGTAATGTGGCGATGATGTTGAAGAAATGTTTCATATGACATTTTAAATATAAAAATAATAATATATATAATAATTAAAATAAAATATAATTATAAATTTTTAATTTTAAATATTATTTTTTAAAAGTTCTAAATAGTATATCAAATTTAAAACGTTGTTTGCAAAATATTAAGATGTCTCATTTAGATATAATGTGTAAGAAGGAACAACCGAAAAATACATATCGTCATGAGACACTTGCACCTCACCTTCTTTTTTCCACTGTATAAATAATTGTATTTTGAATATTCAATACACAATTTTTATATTAATATATCTCTATCATAATTTAAATCCGGGTGTTGATGGTCTCGGATTCGACGAAACCCACGACCCATACATAGCCTTCCTCCATATAAATCCCACAACCCCTATGCATATAGTCACATCAATTCTAGAATTTTTCCTCTAGTCATTGTCGTAGTAGATAAAAGAAAAGGTGTGTATAACGAGGTTAGAATTTTTGTTTTGTTTGAGCATTTCAAAAGACTCAAGAAGCCTAGTCACCACATGGCACTGATGTGATCTTGTCAGTTGGGCAAGACTATCAATGACTTGTATCATATAGAATATGTTTAATTGACATGTCTTGATCAAACCCAAGTTAGGCACTTTCAATCGCGCAGAATGTCAAAGTGCTTGTTTCACCATAGGCGACGTGGCGTCATCGCCATCCAACCATAGACAACCTATTGTGGCCTCCCTCGAGACAAGCATACTTGAACAACCGACTACCCAACATGAAACCGTGATATTATCCATCCAAGCTAACACAGGATAGTCTATGAAGATCATGTCCCTCGTTCATTAGGATTCACATATCTTCAATGCACTTATCAACACTATTGATTTGCCACAAACAACACACACAATCTATCACATTGCCAAGTCGCACAGTGCTTTGTCGAAGCCCACTATGCAACACCTTGTCGGTCATCCGTCCTACTCGAGCAACTGCGCCAGGGAAAAGCATTCCAAGAGGATTGGGTGATCTAGTTGAGTTGCCAACTGGAAGAAAAGCCATTGGCATCAAATGGGTGTTTAAGAAGAAGTTGAATGAAGAAGGCAAAGTGGATAAATACAAAGCTTAGTTAGTAGAAAAAGGTTATTCCCCGACTTTGGTGAAACTGTTTCTCCTATTGCCAAGTTAATTTATATTATATTTATTTTATCTGTTGCTATTGATTTTGATTTTGAAGTAGAACAGATGGATGTGAAGACATCATTCCTACATGGGGACATGGAAGAAGAATTCTACATGAAGCAACCAAAAGGCTTTGCAGTGAAGGGAAATAAAGAGTTGGAATGTAAGCTAAAGAATTCACTATATGGTCTGAAGCAATCACCTAGGATGTGGCACCAAAATTTTGACTCATACATCCTTGGACTGAGATTTGTGAGAAGCAGGGATGATCATTGTGCATATTCCAAGCAAGTTGGTAATCACTTAATTTATGTAGTTTTGCATGTCGATGACATGTTGCTGGTAGGAAATAACATGGATGTTATCAAGGAGGTGAAATCGTAGCAGAAAGGATCTCGGTGTTGCTAACTTCATTATGGGAATGGAGATTAAAAGAGATCGTGAAAACAAGAAACTTTGGTTGAATCAGAGAAAATATGTTGAGACAATATTGCAGAGGTTTAATATGCAAGAAAATAAACCGGTCAAGGTTCTTATTCTTGTAGGTGTAAAGTTATCTGCAGATCAGTGTCCCAAGACACATGAATATGAAAAGGACATGTCCCATGTTTTGTATGCTAGTGCGGTTAGTAGTTTGATGTATGCAATGGTCCATACTAGACCGAACATTGCACATGCAGTGGGGGTTTTGAGCAGGTATATGTCAAAACTAGGGAAGGAGCATTCAACAACAGTAAAGAGAGATTTCAAGCATTTGCGTGACACTTCTAGTTATGGATTGTTCTACCAAGGAAGACCAGGATTAGACAGAGTGTTGGACATACATGGGTTTGTTGATGCATACTAGGCTGGAGATTTGGATTGTAGAATATCTACAAGTGGGTATGTGTTTAACCTATTTGGAGGAGCAATAAGTTGGATGAGCAAGAGACATGTTGTAGTAGCACTCTCAAATACAAAATCTTAACACATGGCGACCACTCATGCATGCAAGGAAGCAATATGGTTATAGAGATTGTGTTCAGGTATTGGGTTGATACCACAAGTAGTAATATTAGATTGTGACAGTCAAAGTGCAATCTTCTTGGCAAAGAACCTAGCTTGTCATTCAAAGGCAAAGCATATTGATGTTTAGTATCACTTTGTGAAAGACATGGTTGAAGATGTTGGATCATGTTGTCATTGATGTCAAAGGAACAATGTCCTGTCATAGTATATTAATGAAGTATGTATTGTCATTATTGTAAATAAATGGATGTCAAGTGAAGTCATTGATAAATGAAGTCATGCATAGATGAAGATGGATCAATATGTTGTCATTGATATATGATGCATAGATGGATGGATGCATTAATGTATTGATCATTGTATCATGAGGTCATGCATAGAATCAATGACAAAGGGACAATGTCATAGTGATGTATTGTCATGGGTTATTCTAGTTGGATTGATGTAAAGATGACTCATTATTGTCTTGTCATGTTTGATAGGAAGTACAAATGGATGAACTCCAAAGTGGTCCCCTTATGGTGAAAGACCTCACAAGAATACGCTTTGCGGTTGAGTTATCCTAGAAGTATGGTTAGAGAAACCATGGTTAACTATGGAATAATGAGATAAAGATCAGTGAATTTTTCATTGAAACTATCCTAGATGGATAATGCTTGTCATGCCATTTTCGGTGGTATGTGGAATGTCACATAACTCCTCACAGTTTGAGAGTTATGGCCTTGTGAAGTTGGAGGGCCCTCATATGTTGGCTAGAATCCCCAAAAGGTCAAAGAAGTCAAAGTTCTTACAAAGAAGAAATTATTTAAATAATAAAGTGAAGTGATGAAGTCAAAGATGATTATTTAAATAATAAAGTTAATGGATAACTTTCTAATTATGGAAAGTGGTTATAAGTGGGTTAACCCTAAAATAAGGAAAGTGGGTTAAATGGACAAGTGGCCATGTGAACAAAATGGCTAAGTGGACAAAGTTGGATAAATGTGACTATGTGGACAAATGGTTATGTGGATAAAGTGGATATGTGAAGAAAGTGGCCTAGTGGATGCTTCTAAGGAAGCTACTTGGAGAGTATAAATAAGAGGCAAGAGTCTCTTGTAAACATATCTCTCTTGAGCATATATTGAAGATCTATTCTGAGGAAGAGAGTGATTGCAAGTTCTCATGGACGCATCAAAGTTTCTGTAATTCTGAGATCTTGATGATGAAAGTTTCAGAATTTCAGAAACCCTAGTTTCTGAAGGAGCATGTGGGCTACAGTGAGCTTGAGTGCATACATACACGGGCTACAATGAGGCAGGGCGCGTACACACGCAGGCTGAAGAAGATTAGAGCACGTATAATTGAAGAAATTCATGGAGACTTGAGTGTGAGCTGGTGCCAGGTTCTTGAAGGATGAAGCAAGTTCCAGATCTACATTCTATGGGCTCAGATTTGCCATAGAAGTTTTGGTATGGTTGCATGTTTGTTTTGATGGTTACTCTTGCTTATGGTATGGTGAATGCTTAAGGAATTCTTGGTATGGTTGTTGTGATATGGTTATATTGGTTGATTGACTGAGTGAGCAACACTCTTATGTTTCAATATTTATATGGTTGCCATAATAGACTGGTTACTTATACATGATTGAGTAACATTCATATTGTATGGTAGAGGAGCATGAGTAAGATGTTGGAGAGAAATAAAATAGATGTGTTGTAACTGGTTATGGTAAATATTGGACAGTGAAGGGAAGAAGTGGATGCGACAAAGGATGCAAAGATCTGAGTTTTCATGGAGAGAGAAAACCCTAGATCTTAAGGAGGCACACACAGGCTGTTGTGAGCCAGAGCGCGTACATACGCGGGCTGCACTATTGGTAGGGCGCGTACATATGCGGGATGAACTATTGGTAGGGCGGATACATACGCATGTTGCACTACAGACAGGTCACGTACCTGTTGACAGATTGGTATCTATTGAGGATTGAATCCTCTTCTCAGTTGATGCTGAGTTGTGTAAGTTGAGTCTTGCATTGTAGAGCTGGTGCTTTTGTGGAATTGTAACTCTATTCATTCGTTGTTGATAAACCCAAGGATTGTAGTCCATAATAAAAATAAAATTGTACATACATCTTGTGTTATTTGTGGTGATGGCTTATTGATGATATATGTTGTTGTTATCTGTTGCTGATCTATGTTCACATACAAGTGGTTATAAATGACAGTAATAAGTGATGAGTAAATGGTGATTGCTAACTAAGGAGTTTTTGAGAAGGGAAGTTTAAAAAGATCCCTACACTGATTCACCCCCCCCTCTCAGTTGGGTTGGTGTGTCCAACATTTGGTTTCAGAACATAAATTCACTATAAGCCTTAACAAGCTTGGAGGAGATCCATGGACACACAAATGGATGATGAAGTCCCAATCCTTGATGAGGAAAATTATTCAACATGGAGAATAGAAATGAAAGTGCATTTGAAGGAAAAAGGAGTAGGTGTTTGGAAAGCAACTATTGGTGGATCAGTTCCCTTGAAGAATAAGTCAAAGTTTGCATCTCAAAAGGAAGAAAAGAAGAATGATGCATTGGATCTCAAAACCATATTCAATGGACTCTCAAGTTCTATCAAAGAAAGCATGGGACAATGCACTTCCGCCAAGGATCTATGGCTAAATCTAGAGAAGACATACCAAGGAAAAAATGAAGACACTAAAGACAACTCCTTCAAGAACAATGAAGGTAAAGAATCTCCACAATCCTTTGATTGCAATAATTCTAAGTTTGATGACGTTGAATGTTTCTCTACATGTGAAGAAGAATATCTAGAAATAGTTTGTGAAGAATCAGACGATAATTATCCCATGGAAAAAGTAGAAGAAGAACTTTCAAAGCTTAAAAATAAAGTTGATTGGGGTCTATATGAATACAACTATGACCATAGTTATATAGACTATAGATATCTTTCGGAGAACACTAAAAGGTTTCTTGAAAAGAATCAAAAGCATATTTTGAAACTAAAGAAAATGCTCAAGGAATAAGAAGAAAGCAAAAGGTCCCAATTAGAAGAAAAAATAGAAGAGATCAAAAGACTAAATAATGAAATAGAAGAAAATAAGAAGGTAGATAATGAGATTAGCAAAAGTCTTGAAGTTAATATCCATCTCAAGACCCAAGTTGAAGAAGCCAAAAGGGTCGAGGAACTACTAAAGAATCAAGTAAATGAAAAGGAAGAGTCATGTCATAAGTTGGAAGTTGAAGTTGTTGATCTTAGAAAGAAAGTAGAGAAGTCAAACAAATTCTTGAATAGATCAACAATATTGAATGAAATCTTGGATAGTCAAAGATCACCAAATGATAAATCATGTCTTGGATACAACAAAGAAGCTACACATGTTGAAGCAAGCACCTCAAAGAAGCATGAGGTAAGTCCCTCACTCTCAAAGGATGGAAATAATATTGCAAGTCAACCATCTACACAAGGCAAGGAAAGTTTCAAAAGAACAAAGCAAGGAAGACATCAAGAAGCCATCTTTACACCTTAAAGCAAATTCAAAAGAGAGACACCTTCAAGATGGACACCAAAGAAAAGGCATGAAAATGTTTTTCATGGTCATTGTTACTCATGTAATGAATATGGTCAAAAATATTTGGAATGCAGATATTATGTAAGGAAATATATTGAAAGATTTCATAACACCCTAAGGTGTTGGAGATGTAATCAAGTAGGACACATTGCTACTCATTGTCACACCATGAGATGCTACAAATGTAGTGGATTTGGCCACAAATCCCAGGATTGATGGAACACAAGAAGACAATCCATGAGGAGTGTTTCATATAGTATGACTAGAAGAACACATGAGTCTAGAAGAGAAGACAATGTTGAAAAGATAGAAGCTCAGAGCTTAAGTTCTGAGAAGCTGGGACACCTTCAAAAGTGGATGAAGAAGACTGAACAATCAGAACCGAATGGAATCCCTAAGGCAAGATCAAGCTTGACTTCTTATGAAGAGTATGCTCGTTACATTGGTAACAGTCGCGTACATATGTGAGCTGACCTATAAATAGGTTTCGTACATACACGAGCTTTCTGTATAGTAGGCCGCGTACATTTGGTAAAAGCCTTGGAAAGTAGGCTATGCAAACAAGTTGTAGCTTGGTGTGATGGTATAACTCTGTGTTGTAGGGTCTGACATGGTTTGTTGCAAGGTCTGACATGGTTTTTTGCAGGTTTTCATGATTACATGTTGGCATACATAATTGTTGTATGTATGGTGGTGACATATGGTTGAGTGTTGAAAGACTATATTTGATGCATGGTACTAACCCTAGAGTGTGGATTGAAACATTTTTTTGAGTTACAATGCTGGTTGTGACAGTGAAGTTATGGCACATTGGTTATGAGATATATCATGATGATGCTAGCTAGAGATGGCATTGATCTATTGAGACAAACTTCTAGTACATGTATCTTTGGATAATTATTATTTGTTGTAGTGAATGGAGGTTGAGACAGATCTGTTAGGGTACATGGCTGGTACATATTTGAGTTCCATTGATATATCTTATGATGTATTGTTAGAGGCATATTTTTTGGATATCTCGGTGCATGCATTTGGCATGTGGTTGAGCTACATATTGGGACATGTAGTTGATGAGTTGATGAGGTGGTTATATTGTACATCATTGATGAGTCATATAGTTGATGCATGTTTGGTACACTTTTGGTACACTGATAGAGGCAACTTCTAGCAATATGATTGGGACATGGTTTATGGTTGATATGGCATACATGTATGAGATAACATCTTGATTGTAGTTCATCCTGTTTGGTGCATGGTGGATGCACTTGGTGCTGATACATGTTTAGTACAATGTTGATGCACTCATAGATGGTATATGTTTGTGGGTGATAGTACTTGGCTAAAATACACCATTGGTATTACTTGTTTAGCATATACTTTGGTACATGATGTATGGGATGACATAGTTGAGACACTTGATTGGTTGAGATACATGGTTGTGGCACTTGGTTCATGGTAGAGGCATGTCATGGGTGATATGACACTTGTTTGAGGCACATGGTTGGCATGTTGGTAGAGGCATATTGTTGGTACACAATTGGCACATGTTCTTGACATATGGTTGATACACTTCATTGATGATACTTTATGGTATATTGTATGGTATTGATGTACATGGTTGATGTACATAGGTGTTGTGCATGGTTGGCACACAATATGGCACAAGATTTACTTGATTGATATTTTGTTCATGATTCTCTATTCACTGTTGACATATCTTTTTCTTCATGATGTATGGTATGGCACACGTTTGATGCATGGACATGTCCAAGGATCGTCATATAAAAAGAAGATCATTCTTGAGCAGTTGATCCATGTTCCAGTTGAGCAGTAGCATTCACAACATAAGCATATTGCAGTGGTAGCATATTGTTCATATTACAGAGATGATAGGGGGAGACATACCCATAGGGGGAGTCACTCTTCTTCCCATGATTTCAAGAGGATATATTTATCAGATGCAAAGATAAATACTTGGAGAAAGAGAACAGAGGCATGGTTCTAGGGGGAGTGATGGTCACAGGGGGAACATTAGCGATATGTCTTCAGCATTACATTAGAGTGATATCCCTTGTTCAAAAGGGGAGATATTATTCAGAGGAAGATCAAAGGAATCCAGGCAGGGGGAACAACCCCAAGGAGAGTTCAACAGGGGGAGCATCCCTAAGGAGAGTTTAGGCAGGGGGAGGAGCCCCAAGGAGAGAACTACCCTTTGCCATTGATGTCAAAGGGGGAGATATAATCACATTGATGTGATTAAAATGACCATTGATGAAGAGCAATGCCATGTATACATGTTACCATCAATGATTGATGTTGACATCAATGTTGGTATTTCCATCAATGCCAAAGGGGGAGATTGTTGGATCATGTTTTCATTGATGTCAAATGATTGATGTCAAAGGAACAATGTCCTGTCATAGTATATTAATGAAGTATGTATTGTCATTGTGTTGAGCACTCAGCACACCCTAAAAAGTCTATGACCATTTTCTACTTTTTGGGTACCACTTAATCCTTTGCACTATCTGTTTCAGTATGAAACTGATGCATGCGCTTATCTTTTATGTTTCATGTTAAAATTGTTTAAAGTATTCTAGAACACACAACAAAGAATCGTCTTAACTTTAAATGGGACTTAACAACTACTTAAGGAATCAATAGTCTAAATATTTCCCCAACATGCTTAGGAAGTTCAGCGTCGGTAAATATTAAAGGTGACAAAAATCACTTGAGAAGTTCAAAATAGTTGAGCACCGATCTTCATAGGCATCGGTGGATGAAAATATCTCTTTTCTGCGAATGAGCTTCGACAGGAATATCGTCGAAGACAGATCCGTTCGGCTTCGACAGGAAAACAAAAAGAGTGAGCGCCGCGCAAGGAGAGGAGTGGTATTGCCGACCACAGATTCTCGATATGATTTCGGCGTCGAAAATTTACAAAATGATAATCCACAAAAAAAAAAAACTACACATGATTTTTTCATTTTAATACCGATCCCCAACGCCTTCCAAGCATCGACAGTCGCGGTATCTAACTCTCCTTACTCACCAGACGAGTGATAAATTTTATGTTTAAATATTTTAATAACCCCGAGTTAATAACACCACATCAACATCCATCGACATTGGAAGTTTTGAAGGGAATATATCGAAAAACTTACAAGGCAACTCAAAATAATAACAATTATAAGTTCCATTTTTGCGCAAAAAACTTAGATAAGAAAAAACAATAAATTTATATACAAAAAGGGAACGTGATACATTCAAGACACTCTCATATTTTTCATATAATTAGAGCTCTCGCCAAGCTCAGGTTACATACAATTAGACACGACCGATGTCCTGACTAACTGGACTGGTCACAGTGAGAATACAAAGCCCTTACAACACAAAATGGAGAAAACTGTCAAGCGTCACTTCGGAGAACGCAAAGCAAGAGCCCGCCCATTATATAGCTCCTGCACATGGACCTTCTCCTGGACTACTCCTCGCGCCCTGCAATGTTTTCTTTTCCTCTTTCACTGTCATCGTTTGCACCTCGCGCAACTGCACAATTGTATCTTGTGCTTCCTGAAGCTTCCTATGGAGCCAAACTATGCTTCCTTCGCGACCCTGCGACGCTGATACCTCCCGGTTCTTCACCGCTAACCGGCTCCACAACTCTCTATTTTCTTGGTAGATTTCGGATATGGAAAGTTGGGCCCACTCTAACTTCTGGATGGGACTCTTAACAGGAGAACCTGATGCCTTTGCCCTTCCCTTTTGTCTCCCGCTTCCTCTACTGATAGTCCCGACAGGTTCCAACCAATTAGTGAGCATCATAGACCCCTCAACGACTGGATGTACACTCAACTCAGTTGGGAGGTGGTCTTCTTCCTTTTTTCCCTTATCTTTCCTAGGCCTTCCCCTTCTCTGTGGTGTTTGCTCCTAAGAGGGAGTGACCCCCAACATATGTCTTTCATACGAACTTCTCTCCACCCCTAGCTCCACTGGAGACGCTAACACTTTTTCCAAGCCAAGGCTGGTACCTCCCATTGGAGCTTCAGGGACACTAGAAGCCAATAAGAAAGAGTCCCAGGCACATTGGGGCTCAGACCTGACACTCTGGCTACCTTGCAAACCCTGTCCCTTCTTTAAAGGGGATCCCATAGTGAAACAATGTAGTGGCTAAGACGTCTACACCAAAATAAACTCGCAAGACCAATGTTACAGAGTTATAAACTCGACATATGCGTAGAATTCCCCACAAAAATCCTAGAATTTATAGAAAAATAAAGAAGCGAAATAGAGTGTGCCAAAGAACACTCATGCCTTGCTATATGATGTCTTGAATATTTAACGCATCACAACTGCTTGACGGATGCAATCCAGAATGCATAAAATGCTGCTGATCGGAGTTGCAGGGAATATACGGTACGATCACTCCACTCTTTAAACTCCCCGGCGTCCATTATTAATGATTGATAGTTGACACACGTGGTGATATTACCTCTGGAGGCATTTAATGACTTCCTTATTATGGTATCCGACCTTTTAGGAGCGTACGCGTGCACGCTCGACTCTGGCATCTTTTCCCAGCCCCAAAGGTTGAGTGGCTACTGTGACTGTTCCAACACTCATATCTGTTGTACTTGATTTGCTACGCTATGACACGCTGACGTAATTCATTTAAACTGAAGAGGAGCGATGATGTGGGCAAAGACGTTGCATGCCATTCAAAGGGACGTCTAGGATCACGTAAGTATTTCATGATCGATATAAATGAACTCCATAGGTACACATCAGTCTATTCTGTTTGTTTGTACCTTATATTATATTACTTGATCACTAAACTACCTCTACCCCGATTGCAGGAAAGATTCTCGATTACCAAACAAAGCTTGCTCTGTGATCTCGCCGAAGAACTCAAAAGAAACATCGAAGCATAATCAAAAGAGCAATGAAGGATATCAGGCTCCCCGAGTTCGGCACCCCTGATAAATTTATCGCCCTGAGTGACGTGGTCAAGTTGCATGACAAACAAGACTCGATATGGATCGAAGAGCTCATAAAGATGACCAATGTGAGGCCAGGGTAAGTGCAACGATTTGCAGAACCTCCGATCAGAGCTCAAACCATGCTACAACAGTTGAAATCTAGTTTATTAAAGTACCGGGGGAATGCAGTAGACATCAGGGGAATATATGCAGCTCCGATGGAACATCACAGGTTTCCATGGGCCCAAACTTGTGAAGAACTATTTATCAGCTGGACTGAATACGAGAAAAGTCACCCTTTCCAAGAAATATCTCGGGTTGTCTGTTAAAGAAATTGTTAGAAGATAATGCCACATGGTGATTTTTTCTTTTCTTAAACTACACTTAGCCGTTAATTTCAGTTAAGCTTTATGTTATAAATAAAGACATCAACCAATTAGTTAAAGGTCTATGGTTGTTGTAAGAACTCTTTTTTTTTTTGGTTGTGAAGAATTATTTTGAAGCTGCTAGGAATTGAGAAGTCCTTTTGGACCAAAGACAAACTATTTTCATCAAATGCATGTGATTGGACTTGGAGAATAACTACTTCCTATCCTGTTTCATGAATGATGTAGTAATGATCCGCAAAAAATATTTTAATGACTGTGGTTGAGTTTTTAATTGCATGTGATTATTAACCATTCAGGAAGCTTAATGAAAGAGGATGAATATGAGAGAATAAATATCAGTCATAAAACAATATACAGATCTGTACATAAGCAATAAGAACAACAAACCATAACAAGAGAAGTGATAACAGAGTTCGGCACAAAATTGCCTACGTCTCCGGGCCTTTGTCTCAATCGGGGAGGCTTCTTTATTAATTATTCAATGATTGCAAAGTACATCAAATGGACTCCATTCCTATCTCATTGTGTTCTATTCGACCTTAGAAATCCAATGCAACTGACGACACTGAAAAAGGCTGAGTATAGCCTCCAAAAATGGCCTCCAAAGTTCTCCTAGTTCGCTAGTTTTCTCTGCATAAATAACACTGTTTTGCTTTCATCTACATAATTTCGACCTCTGATGCAATGGTAAGACTTTTGAGTAAATAGTGCGAGGTTGTGGGATC
>ML811023.1:391452-436940 GCA_009831015.1 Picea engelmannii
TGATACACTTGTTTTCCCTGCTTCAAAGTATGTCGCTTGAACAGAAACCTCATCAAGGTTAGTGGGTCCAAAAATGAATACAGTGTTTCTAATATGTGCATGTAAACCTCCTATATACTTCATAAGGGTTTCCTATGTATGTAAAGGGATATCTAACATCAATGCCATTTTTCAAAATCCATCTGTATACTCTTGCACTATTTTTCCTTTTCTTAGTTTTAAAGATTGCCATTCAATTAATGTTTTTTCTTTATAACCCAAAGGATAAAATTGTTTCCTAAGTGCATAAATTAAGCTTTGCCATGATGTAAATACATTACCCACTTGTTGTGTTCCGTTTTGAAACTTGCTTTGCGACCAGATGAGAGATGTACCTACAAGTCTCAAATATGCCAACTTGATTTGTGTGGCCTCATCCTTGATTTGTTGCACACTGCAGTAAACCTCCATCTTCCTGACCCAATTGTCAAGTCTCTCTACATTAACTTCACCATCATATATGGGTAACTCAAATTTAACATCAAGTTTTAATAATGGCATTTCATTCTTATGTTTATGAACATGTTTCTTTGCATTAGATTTAGAACTTGAGCTTGAAGAAAAAGGAGAAGAAGGAGGTGATGATGGAGGTGAATGAGGAATCTGAGGAGGATCCTCTTCCTCTTCATTTTTTTCCTTTGAATATTTTTCAAGAACCGGTCTCTTTCATTCCAAGTAATCCTCATACAAAACTTTTACCATCTCCGACATAGCAAGGAAAGTTTTTTGAAACTCTTTCTCATCAAAAGAAAGTCCCTGTTTCGATGCCATCTTCTCGCTGTGAGAAGCTCTCTTTCTCAATCCAATTAATGGATTCTCTACAACAGGATCACCTTCACCTCACTGTATCTTTTCCCTGGTTAACATGCAAAATTCAAATCCAAATGTCAACTAGCTCTGATACCACTTGATCCGAAAAAAATCTTTTAATGACTGTGGTTGAGTTTTTAATTGCATGTGATTATTAACCATTCAGGAAGCTTAATGAAAGAGGATGAATATGAGAGAATAAATATCAGCCATAAAACAATATACATATCTGTACATAAGCAATAAGAAAAACAAACCATAACAAGAGAAGTGATAACGGAGTTCGGCACAAAATTGCCTATGTCTTCAAGCCTTTGTCTCAGTGGGGGAGGCTTCTTTATTAATTCTTAAATTCTTGAAAAGTATATAAAATGGATTCCATTATGATCTCACTGTGTTCTGTTCGACCTCATAAATCCAATGCAACTGACGACACTGAAAAAGGCTGAGTATAGCCTCTGGAAATGGTATCCAAAGTTCTCCTAGTTCGCTAGTTTTCTCTGCATAAATAACACTGTTCTTCTTTCATCTACATAAATTTGACCTCTGATGCAATGGTAATAATTTTGGTTAAATAGTGTGAGGTTGTGGGATCAAATCCCAACAAAATTCCTTTTCCTTGGGCTCGAATCTCACAGGATATATGTGTATCTCCATAAAATATGAAATATGGTTTTTAAAAAATAAACCATATCCTATCCTCAAAACCCACTTTTCATTTATATCCCGCACACCTTTTGTATAGGCTCCTAGTCAAGCGTCCACTTAATTTCATTCCAAATATTATGGGATTTAAATTATATGGTTAAAAACCATATTCCAAAATCTTTTAATAAACCCCTCTATAGGCTTAATCCACTTTAATATAATCACATTATATGGTGGCATAAAATATGAAATATTTTAAATATGGTTAAAATAACCATAAAGCAAAGTCTTCGACCCACTTTATGTGGCAGCACACTTGTGATATAGTTTCAAAACCATAATATATGGTTTACAACCCCATACCATATATTCGTGCTAGGTAACACATAGTTTAAATAAATCTGTGACATATCCGTATAACAAGTGATATGGTTGGCCAGTTGGCTAGAATGTTGTTGTAGCCCAGAGGTCACAAGTTCGATTCTTTAGGTGGACTAATAGAACCGATTTTTAAAATCAGTCCCTTTGGTCTAATCCAAGGTGCCATGTGCCATCACTGGATTGGGCCACGTGCCATCACTGGATTGGGCCAGGATCGCAATGGAATTGGTTTCTTTTGATTATGAGAACTTTCATTTTTGAGCCTTTTTTTTGGATCCGGGAAGCATCCTGGATCCAATTCTATATCAAGTAATGAGTAAGAGAAATTAATTCTGTTGTCAAGTTATCTGGTGCAATGTCTTGATGTTGTTTGCTTTAATGATGAAAATAAATCGTTGTGTTATTATGTTATGAATGGTTATGGTAGATTAATTATTTTGCTTGCCATTATCTTATTACATATGTGCTTTCTTTCTGATAATTAGTTTTCTCAGACATTAATTGGATGCTCACATGGTTAATGTATTAGTACTAGGCCTATGGTATAGAATCATTGTCTACATGTTTGAGCAGCGAGTTATCCCAAGCTCAACCTCTTCCCCAGTTGTTAAAACTTAATCTAGGTTGTTGTCAATTTGGTTTATACTGGCTTTCATTTCTCATACCAGTCCCACCCAAGAGAAAATACAGAAGAGAATAGTCCTAACTGAAGGAAGAGCCTTCACAAGAAAACACAAAGCCCATCGATAAATTGGGCGGATCGCAAGACCTGGAGAACCATTCCATATTCAAATGCTGCAGAGTCTAATTGGGCCTCGGTGGCAGGTTTGGTTCCTACTATTGAGTCAAGGGATTTAAGACCCATCAAAATAATTGGCGCTAGAAGGAGGGCTTGAGAATGAATGGCTGAATATATATTTTACATAGCATTTCAAACAACCAACAGATTCGCAACAACCCATATGTATGTCTAGTCATTCAATAGACAACCCACACATGTTGAGTATTCCCAAAGCGGGTAACTCACCCCAGCCCGAGGAAGAACCTTTTCACCCTGAAATACCTTACGCCCTTCCTCACGAGGAAGTAAATCAATTCAGGAGAATCACTAGAGCCTACGCCCGACAGATCGGTGCATTGTCATTAGCTCCCATCCTCCCTCGAAGAAAACAACAAAGAAGACCAGTGGTTAGCACGCTTGACGAGGTTTTTGTACACTCTATAGAAGACTTAATAGATTTCACAATTACCAAAATCCAAGAACCTCTTGATCTCATACTCGAAACGCCAGCCGGGGACATCTCCAAGCCAAACGACTTTTTAGAAGAAGAAGAGTTCAACTCAGATTACAAATATATGGAAGGTAATAATAACCATGCAGAAGAAAGGGAAATCCCACTTCAGAACAACCAACCTTGGTTGGCCGAAGACGTCGTGGCCAAGTACATAATCTTCCCCGACACCCGGAGAAGCTGCTTCCCAAGTACGACCCTGAGACTCCAAGTTTACCTGAAGATCACATCAAGAAGTTCATAATCACGATTAGACTCATGAATGTTCAACATGAAGACATAGTCCGCAGACTTTTCCCCTACACATTTGAAAATTCATCTTTCACGTGGTATTTTAATCTGCCAGTAGGATCTATAACTAGCTGGACCAAGTTCCAGAAAGATTTTCTAGATAAATTTGTAGAGGAAACTACTACAGGAGATCTGATGGTTGAGTTGTTTGCGGCCACCATGAGTCCAAAAGAAAGGGTCAAAGATTTAAATCAAATATTCACGATCATTTTAAACAAATTCTAGCTCGCGACAAAACCAACTCAAGAGTTGCAGATCGAGGTTTATGCTAACACACTCCCGACTTCTATTTCTATGTTTGTAAAGAGAGACGTTAAGCAAACCTTGGTGGAAAATTTTGAAGAAGCCAAGACAATACATTTCCAGATGAAAGGATGTAAAGAAGGCCAGACCTCTCTATTAAGAAAGAATCCCAGCCCCCTCCCAGGAGAGGATTCCTTTTGACTAGACCACCGAGAAAACCAGTTGAACAAACTCTCGACAAAGGTAATGGGGATATAGAAGATCTACAATGCATGGTTAAGAAATTATCAAACAAGATCATAGACATGAAGAGAAATGTCAGAGAGGGAAACCAAGGCCAAAGGCCTTATAAGCCTTTCTTTAAAATAAACACGCCTTTCAAAGTAATTGAACCTCCCCAAGCCAACTTAAACATTGATCTAGGGAATGACATGTCTAATTCTTTCTATACTTATCATCAAGAGAACCACTCCGAAAGAGACTTCCCTCAATGGGTACATGCCATGAATTTGATGGCCAATCGATTTCTAGACGAAGTCTCCCTGACCGAACATCCAAACAACTTAGTCATGAATATTGTTGATCAGGAAGAGATTGACCCACCACGAGATACAACCATGCTGATATGGGATCCCGACCCGATTATTCCTTCCGACGACCTGTTTGAGTCTCGGGAAAAACCCATGGAAGTTTCAGTGATACAGACACGTAGTAAGGGTCCGCCTAGCTCGAAAGATACCGACACCACCCAGGCCTCAAAAAGTAAAATAACTCTCGATCACCTGAAAATATATTTCACTCTTCGTAAAAATCCTGCACACATTCATACCCAGGAATCACCCAAACTAGATTACAACATAGTCGAAGATTTGAAGAAGCTAAAATCTAATATATCAGTTATGGACATATGCAGGATTCCTCAACAGAAGGAATTTCTATTAGAAGCTTTGAATTCAGTTGAAAAACCGATGGCGGTTAATGGTCCAGAAAGAAATATTTCTCCCACAGATTCAGTGGGCAAACCAACTGTGAACACCTGTTCGGGAGATAGAAAGAAAAATATTTTTGTCCCACCTTTCCTCTTAACGTTCGAAATCTTCAATAGAAACCTTCATAACTGTTTGGTAGATTCTGGAGCGTCTTCCAATGTTATGCCCTTGTCTATTTGCAAAAAATTAAATGCCATACCTCTCAAAAGTGATAAGCATGTCGTACAACTAGACATGACGTAGGTCAAGGTCATAGGAGAACTCATAGATGTGATGATCAGAATATCGACACACCCCACATTCGTGCAAGTGATTGATATCATCATAGTAGATATTCTAGAGGCATATGGGCTATTACTGAGTCGATATTGGTATGAAAAGCTAAACAAGTACTTCAGTACAGACTGGGCACACCTTTGGCTACCACTGAAGGGATACAAGAACATGATCAAAATCGATAGGGAGAGATATATGAAACATACGGTCACTGATCTAGAAATCCCTAACGAGCCCTCGTCCACAAATTTCCCCATACTGGGCAATTATTCCTGCGATTCCTACTTCGGAAACTTCGCTCCTCTCTTATCCGATGTTCCTCTTACCCAAAAATCCGAATTGATTTTTCAAGAGAAATCACCAACACCGATAGGAGACACCCTCTTCTATCAAAACCCTGTGCTAGATCTTGTGGAATCAAAGGTCGGGGAGCAATAAACTAATAAGGGAAATGAAAATAGCGATTCTCATTGACAAATTTGGACCCTCTATTTTGATGGATCTAAATCGCAAGAAGGGTCAGAAGCATGGTGCATCCTCAATAATCCTAAAGGTAAACATCATTTCCTGTCCTGTAGGCTAGAGTTTGAGTGTACCAACAACAATGCCGAATATGAAGCTCTGGTACAAGGATTAAAGAAAGTCATAGATTTGAATGTCAAAGAATTGAAAGTTTTCAGAGACTCTGAAATTATTGTTAGACAAGTAAGGAATACTATACATTGGAATTATCCTTACCTGAAGAACTATCAACAAAAGGTGCATAGGTTAATAGAGAACTTTGAAGATTTTAATATCACAACGATCCCCAGAGAAATTTTTTTTCTTGCTGACTCCTTAGCCACAACCGCTTCCAGGCTATCGCCTTTAGAGGATTATGAATCCTCCCGATTCACTGTGGAGCTTCTCTACAAACCGTCGGTACCCAATAACATTTCCAATTGGAAAGTCTTTGAAGGAGATGAACATATCATAAACTTCTTGACCAACCAAGACAATTTCAAATATCTCTCTATTGACGATGAAGAATTCCAAGAGAAATCAATAGAAATCAATCCTCGGACAAGACAACCTATGGATAAATCAAAGGCTCACACAATCCCGAAAGGGATAGCTAATCTAGAAAATCTGTTTGATCTGAAAGAGAGATTTAAGGGACCTAAAAACGCAAAGACTGGTATCTCTTGTTCCCTGCATGAAACTATAAATCTTGGGACCTAGAAAACCCAAAGAATGTGAATCTTGACAAGACTATGTCTAAGGAAGATAGGAAATCCTACCTCAAATTATTCAGACAATACCAGGATGTCTTCGCATGGTCCTATAGGGATTTGAAAATGTATGATACCCACATCATTCAACACACCATCCTGTTAAAACCCGAAGTGAAACCTTTCCAACAGAATCTCCGAAAGTATCATCCATCCCTGGAGCCTCTCATGTATCAGGAATTAAAGAAACTTCTAGATGCCAAGATCATTTTCCAGGTTATGCATTCCGCCTGGGTAGCAAATCTTGTTCTGGTGAGGAAAAAGTTGGGAGAAATCTGCCTATGCGTAGATGTTAGGAACCTCAATAGAGCTTCATAAAATGACAATTACCCAGTCTCGCCGATGGAACAACTCCTGCAGACTGTGTCTGGCTTGAAGATCTTCTCTCTACTAGATGGGTTCTCAGGTTACAACCAAGTCCTGGTTTTAGAGGAAGATCATTTAAAAACCACCTTCTGAACTAAATGGGGAACCTTCACTTATAAACGCATGCCTTTCGGGTTAATTAACGCAGAAGCGACCTTCCAAAGGGCCATGGACGTGTCTTTCTGGGGACTAATCAATAAATGTGTGGTAGTGTATCTAGATGATGTAACAACGTATTCGAAGAATAGAGAAGAGCACATCCAACACCTAACTCAGATTTTCGAAAGGTGTAAGAAATACGGTATATCCTTAAACCCAAAGAAAACTATCTTTGATGTCAAGGAAGGTAAGATGTTAGGTCACATTATATGTCAAGCAGGGATTCACATAGACCCAGAAAGGATTAAGGCCATAGCTCAACTTCCATTACCCCATAACAAGAAATCTATGCAATCCTTTTTTGGGCAAATCAATTTTGTGAGGAAGTTCACTCTCGACTTCACAGAAATCATCAAACCCTTACAAAAGATGATTCACAAAGATGCCAAATTTAAGTGGGATGATGATAAAAAAGACACCTTCAACAATATCAAAGTTACCATATACCGGGCCCCGATGTTGCGAAGTCCCGATTTCAATAGAGACTTTTCCCTTTATACTTTCGCCTTCGACCAGTCGTTAGCTGCAATTTTGACTCAGAAGGATGATGACAACAACAAAGACCCAGTGTCATTTATGAGTACTAATCTTCAAGGAGCTGAGCTCAATTATCCTGCTATAGAAAAACATGCCTACGCAGTTTATAAGGGAGTAAAGCATTTCAGGTCTTACATCCTCAAGAATCACACTAAAGTAATTGTGTCGCACCCTGTAGTCCAATCCTTGTTTACCCAATAAGAAATGGAGGAAAGAAGAGGGAATTGGATGACAGTAGTCCAAGAATTTGATCTAGATATAAAACCTACCAAACTAGTAAAATGATAAGGGTTATGCAAGCTTGCAGCCGAAGCCCAGGATCAAGTAAATGAAGATTTCAGATGGGAGAACGAAATGAAACTATGGTGTGGTGAAGTAGCATACATATCCCCAGGAAAAGACTCTTGGTATAAGGATTTAACTTACCTTCTACATCACGGGACTTGTCCCGAAAACCTCAACCCTAGGGAAAGGAGAGCCCTCAGATTAAAATTTTCATTATACCGCCTTATAAATTTGGTGCTCTTCCAGATCAATTATGATGGAGTACTATTAAGATGTCTCGAATGTGGAGACATAAACAAAGTGATGAAAGAACTCCATGATGGCCCCGCTGGGGGACATTTCACGGGAAACATCACCACTCATAAGATTATGAGAGCCAACTATTATTGGCCCACTGTGTTCAAAGACGATCATACTTACGCTAGAAACTGTAAGGCTTGTCAGATAAGCGCTGGAAAGGAGAAGAGAGCAGCAGTCCCACTGCAACCTTTGACTTTCTCTAGGCCTTTTGAGCAGTGGGGGTTGGATATCATAGGATAAATTACTCCCAACTCTTCAAAACTGCACAAGTACATTCTTACTGCCACCAACTATTTCACGAAATGGGCAGAGGCCATTCCTCTGACTCATGTAAAAGAGAAGGTAGTGATCCAATTCATAAAACAACAACTGATCATGAGGTTTGGTGTCCCTTTTGTTCTGGTCTTTGATAATGCAACTTACTTTTCTTCCACCCTATTGACGAAGTTTTCTCTGGACAAAGGAATCATAATTAAGTATTCTACAAATTATTATCCCCAAGGAAACAGTGTGGTAGAATCAACTAATAAAAACCCGGTAAGAATATTGAAGAAGCCAGTCATAGATAACCAAAGAAATTGGCATAATCTACTCCATAATTATCTATGGGCCGTTAGAGTCACACCCAAAGAAGCTATAGGAAATTCCCCATACTTTTTGATCTACGGGCAAGAATCCATCCTCCCAAATGGGCTCTATCTTTCGTCTCTTCAATTGGCCCAAGATTCCAACGAAGAACCCTCATCGGCCATGCAACAAAGAATTAAAACTCTACTCATGCTGGAAGAAGATGGAGAAAAGGCCAAGTCAAAATTCCTAGCTCACCAACAGATAGTGAAAATATGGTTCGATAGGCATAAGGCGAAAGGAAAGAACTTTGAAGTAGGAGACTTGGTCCTGAAGTGGGACAAAGCAAACGAACTAAAAGGGAAACATTCTAAGTTTTAGAATCTATGGCTTGGACCTTTCCAGGTGGTTGAGAAGATTGGGGAAGACACTTATCGGTTGAATAATATGAAGGGGGAACCTGATGCTCTCCCAGTGAATGGCCAAGCCCTAAAACAATACTTGCAATAAAAAAAAAAAAGGCAAACATAATAAAATGAATAAACAATAAATCTGTGTGTTTTATGTTCTTGTTGAGTATCTTCACGATTGCGAAATACTTCTTTTGTTTTTTCTTTTCTTTCTGGTTTTCTATGCTTTTTGAAGGTATGTTCGACGAGACGATGGTTGGCCTTAAAATTATGCAACGTAGCAAACCTATTTTTATCCCATCGCTCACTTACAAATACCAGAAGCACTAGAAAACTTCGGTTACTTTGAGGAATCCTCTATCCAACCTAAGAAAATCACAACTTCAGAGAAATTTCAGAAATGTCTACTTTGTGGTTCGGTAAGACTTCAAGGGAAAGAAGGAAAGTTGGAAAAGACTACATGAACCCAGAAGACGGAGATGATAAAGCATCCACCTTAATCCTCTCACCTTGCAAATAAACATGCATCTGCCTTTCCCACTCACTCAGTGCATCATGCTGCAATAAAATTGATATTATCAAAGGAATGAGCAGCAAGAGAGGGTATGCATATATCTCCGCCAGGGCTATGAACGCTCGCTGGAAACATAGCAAGGTATGTGATGTTGGGGTGACTCTGTTGGGGCTATGGACGCTTGCTGACAGTGGAGCGTCACTAAAGAAGGTGAGTAGAGGTAATTAAAGGCCTCATGCCGATGAATACTTTTCTAGACTTTGTAAAAAGAGGGCATGAGTCAGGGTCAAAGGAAACAAAGGAGGAAATGGGTTAAAACCCCACAGGCATACCTGAAAGCATCAACCAAAGGACGTCAAATGAAAAAGGTTGAGAGTTTCCAATTTAAGACTAGATAAGATGCTCCATCAACTTCCGTATCAGCTGAGCCTTGCAGGAGGAACACAGATTCTATTTTCGCCCAATGAATCGCCATTTGTTGACCACTCAACACACCCTAAAAATTCTATGACCATTTTCTACTTTTTGGGTACCACTTAATCCTTTGCATTGTCCGTTTCAGTATGAAACTGATGTCTGCGCTTATCTTTTATGTTTCATGTTAAAATTGTTTAAAGTTTGCTCGAACACACAACAAAGAATCGTCTTAACTTTAAATGGGACTTAACAACTACTTAAGGAATCAACAGTCTAAGTCTTTCCCCAACACGCTTAGGAAGTTCAACATCGGTAAAGATTAAAGGTGACGAAAATCGCTTGAGAAGTTCAAAATAGCCGAGCTTTGATCTTCATAGGCGTCGGTGGATGAAAATCTTTCTTTTCTGCGAATGAGCTTCGACAAGAATATTGCCGAAGACTGATCCATTCGGCTTCGGCAGGAAAACAAAAAGAGTGAGCGCCGCGCAAGGAGAGGAGTGGTATCACCGACTGTCGATTTCCGATATGATTTCGGTGTCAGAAATTTACAAAATGATAATTCACAAAAAAAAACTACACATTAATCTTCATTTTAATAACGATCCTCGATGCCTTCCAAGCATCGACAGCCACGATATCTAACTCTCCTTACTCACCAGTCGAGTGTTAAATTTTATGTTTAAATATTTTAATAACCTCGAGTTAATAACGCCATGTCAACATCCATCGACATCAAAAGTTTTGAAGGGAACATATCTACAAACTTACAAGGCGAGTCAGAATAATAACAATTATAAGTTCCATTTTTTGCGCGAAAAACTTAGATAAGAAAACGCAGTAAATTTATATACAAAAAGGGATTGTGATACATTAAATACACTCTCATATTTTTCATATAATTAGATCTCCCACCAAGCTCGGGTTACATACAATTAGACTCAACCGACGTCCTGACTAACTGGCCCGGTCACAGTGAGAATACAAAGCCCTTGCAACACAAAATGGAGAAAACTATCAAGCGTCACTTCGGAGAACGCAAAGCAAGAGCCCGCCCATTATATAGCTCCTACACATGGACCTTCTCTTGGAGTACTCCTCACGCCCTACAATGTTTTCTTTTCCTCTTTCACTTTCATCCTTTGTGCCTCGCGCAGCTGCACAATTGTATCTTGTGCTTCCTGAAGCTGCCTATGGAGCCAAACTATGCTTCCTTCACGACCCTGCGATGTCGATACCTCCTGGTTCTTTGCCGCTAACTGGCTCCACAAATCTCTATTTTCTTGGTAGAGTTCGGCTATGGCAAGTTGGGCCCGCTCTAACTGCTGGATGGGACTCTTAATGGGAGAACCCGATGCCTTTTCCCTTCCCTTTCGTCTCCCGCTTCCTCTACTGATAGTCCCAACAGGTTCCGACCAATTAGTGAGAATCATAGACCCCTCAACGGATGGATGTACACTCAGCTCAGCTGAGAGGTGGTCTTCTTCCTTTTTTCCCTTATCTTTCCTAGGCCTTCCCCTTCTCCATGGTTTTTTCTCCTGAGAGGGCGCAACCCCTAGCATATGTCTTTTAGACGAACTTCTCTCCACCCCTACCTCCAATGGAGACGCTGACACCATTTCCAAGCTAAGGCCGATACCTCCCATTGGAGCTTCAAGGACACTAGAAGCCAATAAGAAAGAGTCCCAGGCACGTTGGGGCTCGGACCTGGCATTCTGACTACCTCGCAAACCCCACCCCTTGTTTAAAGGGGATCCCATAGTGCAACAACGTAGTGGCTAAGATGTGTACACCAGAATAAACTCGCAAGACCAGCGTTACAAAGGTATAAACTCAGCATACGCGTAGAATTCCCCATAGAACTCCTAGAATTTATAGCGGAATGAATAAGCGAAATAGAGCATGCCAAAGAAAACTCACGCCTCTCTACATGATGTATTGAATATTTAACGTGTCAAAACTGCTCGACGGATGCAATCCAGAACACATAAATCACCGTCGATCGGAGTTGTAGGGAATATACATTACGATCACTCCAATCTCTTTAAACTCACCGGCTTCCATTATTAACGATTGATAGTTGACACACTTGGTGATACAACCTCTGGAGGAATTTAACAACTTCCTTATTGTGGTATCCGACCTTTTGGGAGCGTATGCGTGCCCGCTCGACTCTGGCGTCTTTTCCCAGCCCTAAAGGTCGAGCGACTACTGTGACGGTTCCGATGCTCATATTTTACGTACTTGATTTGCTATGCTATGGTGCGCTAACGTAATTCATTTAAATTGAAGAGGAGTGGTGGTGTGGACAAAGACATCGCAGTTCATTCAAAGGTGCGACTGGGATCACGTAAGTATTGCATGATCGATATTAACGAACTCCACAGATACACATCGGTCTATTATGTTTGTTTGTACCTTATATTATATTACTTGATCACTAAACTACCTAAACCCTGGTTGCAGGAAAGATTCTCGATTACAGAACAAAGCTTGCTCTTTGATCTCGCCGAAGAACTAAAAATAAACATCGAAGAATAATCAAAAGAGCAATGAAGTATATCAGGCTCCCCGAGTTTGACACCCCCGATAAATTTATCGACATGAGTGACGTGGTCAAGTTGCATGACGAACAAAAGTCGATATGGACCGAAGAACTCGTAAATATGACCGATGCGAGGCCAGGGCAAGTGCAGCGATTGATAGAACCTCTGATTAGGGATCAAACCATGCTATAGCAGTTGAAATCCAGTTTATTAAAGTACCGAGTGTTGGAGTCGCCTTTTTCAACTAGTTTTAAGCATAATTGTTGCAATCAAAGGTTGGTCATTTAAGTTGTCTTTTACTTCGTGACCTTTACCCTTTGAAAATCACAATAGTCCCGATATGAAAAGTGGTGAGGGTCGTTGTACTCCTAATACAATTTCCTTTTAACCATGAACAAGCTTTTTCACTTTTCTTTACCTCGGGATATCGCGTTTCGGGAGTTACAAGTCACACTGTTTCTAAGCCCCGATGCGTGAAGTCGTGAAGTAACCCTGAAAGTTTACCCAGGTTAGCGCCGAGAGTAAAGTTCCTTAAACCTTAGTTAAGCGCTGTCAGTATTTCACGTCTCGACATTTTCCCTCCCTAAAAGTCTCACCGTCACAACTCCGATAGGCAAAATTGCGAGACGTTCGTGCAAGTTACCCGGGTTAATGTCAGGGGTGAATAACTTTTAACCATAGTTAAAATCTGTCGAGATTTCGCAACTCGGCATACGTTTCTCCCAGAAACTATACCTTCGAAGCCTCGAATCGCGAAGTCATGATATTACTCAAATATAAATTAATTAAACACTTAATCTGGTTTACCTTCTAGCTTAACTAGATCACATCATCGCGATCTCAGAATTTTGCGAGTCGACATACGCTCCTCCCGGGAACTTTACCTTTGAAGTTCCGAGTCACGAAGTCACAATATTAACTAAACATGATTAATCAAACACTTAATCTAGATTACGTTTTCTCTTAACTAGATCGCATCATCGCGATCTCGGGTTTTAGGGGCTCGAAAGGTTAGAGTGAAAACTCCCGATACAGCGAACACCGAAAGGTTGATTAAAGTTTAAGAAAACCTGCTTAAAAAAACTAAGCCAACTTAATCAGTGTTTAATACAAGTAATAATATGCACAGTCTATGAGGTAAATTTAAATGTTCCTTGCGCCAACTTGTGTCATGAACTGTTGAAATTTATGGCATTAATTGGAAATGAGGTGAAGCGACAAGTAAGGATATGGTTTTTATTGCTAAATCTGTCTCTAAAAATGATTTGACCGTTCTGTTCATAAGGACGTCGATGTTTTAAATGGTCAAATATGGTCAAGGACGTCCAATTTTTCTATCTCAGAGCAGACCTGAGGTAACATCTTGTCGAAAGAATTGGAGCGTAACATATCTGAAGGCAGACAACAAGCTAAAGAGGTAAGAAAATCTTGTGAAGAAACCTTCAGTTTTCTAGATGGGAGTTGGTTGGGTCCCGATGGTGAAAGCAACACTGAGATACTAGGCGAGATCAATACAGCCAAGCATTTGCTCAATATCAAGGAAAATGAAGAAAGAGAGTTGGCTGAAATATCACAAATAACCCAGACGGACATAGTCTGAATAGATAAATGGCTAATTAAACCTAGTTTACAATTATGTTCTATCAGCGCCAAAGGCCAACAGGTGGAAGAAAAGTTGCCAAAATTGGTGAAGGATTGTTACACTTTTGAGGCCAATAATCAAGCAGAACCTTCTAAGTTGATATCCCAGCTGGTGGAGAAGTGCGTCATTTACATAGAGCATGCGAAGAGGTAGGTTTCCGATACCAAATAAAGATAGAGACAAAGAATTGAAGCGTTTAATCTCCTTTGTTGTAACCGAAAACCTCTGGAACGATTGAGGTTCCATCATATAGAAATTTGTATAAATATACACTTTGAACAAAGAAAAAGGGGTGGACCTTTTTGGTCAATTGTAATAGAGATTATCTCCTTTTTGAGAATTATTACAAAGCAATCCGGAGACTCCTGATTCCGTCACGACTGTGTTATGAGTTTGTTTTCTCTGTAATTTCATATTTAATTTCATTTCACTTATATATGTCTGATGAATGTTTCATTACAATTTAGTAAAACCTTTACTGTGGTGATCATTTTTTAACCATCTATATTGTTTGCAGTTTTTCCTCTATATCGGCTATTAGCAGGTACAAGACCTGTGAACCGTTTAGATTGTCACATTTGATGCTTCGTCAGATTCATTCTTATCTTATTTTCTTCTTCTGTTTATAGGGTGAGATTCTCCCTTGATAGGAGCATTTCTTTATAGACAACTTAATGTTTTTTCTCATATTTCACACATCATTTATTTAAAATATAACTCAGTTACGGAAAAAGGCCTTTGGTTTTCATTTTATCTTTGATATTGAATTCAAAGTTCTCTTTTATAAGATCAAATTGATACAACATAAAAAACCTCGAACTCACTTGTAATTTACTGTTCCTCTATGACTGTCCCCGTCGTAAGACAGCCTAATATTGAACCTGGTTTATTGGATCAAACCCATTTCACATTAAATCTCTTCGATACTATACTTAAAACAACCACCACCCAGGTAGAACTTGAATGTTCATGGGCCTCAATTGAATTGGACATAAACATCCAGGAACAGTTGGAAGCGCGACAACGACAACCTGGAAATCAACCTTAGCTTCCTTTCCTGAAGGTTGATGCTCTCCTCCTTTTTACTCTTCACTCACTTTCGGATGCCTAGAAACTGTATTTTCTAAGCCTTAGGTACAGACTCTGGAACAACATATTTTTGGCGTCATTGTCGAGGATGAAGTTACAAAACCTTTTCCCTGGGAAGAACGACATTCTCGCAAGTTTCACCCTTTGATGGTGAACAAAGAGTGAACACCCTCTAAACGATTTTCTTATCTTTCACTTGGCGACTCCACGTTTAAATAATATGGAATCCGGTCGAAGGAATACCAGACAAAACCTAGAGAGAAAACAAACCACGCCTGTTTCCAATCACGAAAAAATACTTAAAACTAGAGGTTCCCTTAAGCCAACTACTGCAGTCTATCAACTTAAGTACCCACAACCCAAGACAAAGAGTTATTTTGAACCTTCAACTTCGCATAGTTCCCCTCTCGAAACCATCAATTCATTTTTAGCTAGCTCTGAGGTTAAAAGTGAAATCCATCCGAAAACCTTTGTCGTACACAAAGGTAAAAAGACCGTAGTGAATTTATTAGTGGTCAATATCCCACCAACTCTTATTTTAGATTTCACAACCTCGCCGAGTCTCGAAGAGTATACCATACACTCAGATTCTACGCCCGTGGGTTCCCCTGATTACGTTTCTTGCAAGTCCGAAGAGCCAAGTCCTCGCATCCCTTACCACCCGTCTTTGGTTTTCTTGTCTTACGAAGAAGCTAAAGATTCACTTTTGGTGTTCCAAAACCCTCTATACAATACACCGTTTCCCTATCCAATAGTACCGATGGCAGCCGCCGGAGGAGGAGGAGGAGGGGTTTTCGGAGGTGGAGGGGCTCCAGCAGGAGGAATGGGAGGCCAAGGGCCATCCCCCACCTCCCATATTTTTCACTAAAGTGGCTGCGAGATATGCACCTTTGGTCCTACCCGTCCCTCTTCATGACCTTCCTGAAAATTATATAAAAAACTTACCAAAATTTACAGGGGAAGGAGACTTGACCGCAACCGAACATATAAACTTCTTTGATCAGTTCGCGGATATCCTAGGTCTCAAGCAGGAAGACGTGTATTCGAGGTTGTTTGTTCAAACTTTCGAAGGACAGGTACAAACCTGGTTTCAAAGCCTACCCTCAGGATCGATATTATCCTACGATGCCCTAGAAGACTCCTTCCTTAGACAATGGGGCGAAAGGAAAGACCACTTGTATTATTTGACTGAGTTCGGATCTTTAAAGAAAAAGAATTCGGAAACAGTTATGGAATTTATTGAAAGATTTAACAAGCTGTATAATAAAATCCCAGCCGAAGTTAAACCATCCAAACCTGCAGCCAAAGTAACCTTCGCGGGAGCTTTTGAACCAGATTTTTCCCTTCTCTTAAGAGAAAGGCGAGGGGCTACCTTAACCTGAATGCAGGATGATGCTGTGGAAATCGAATCTAACATGATGACGTCTAGCAAGTTGAAATCTAAGGTAGAAACGGGAAACCGAGAAACTAGACGTTTTAAGGAACAAGCGAGACCCTCAGGGTCTAATAGATCCATAGACGACAAAATGGATGATATGGCTAGGATAATTAAGGATTTATCAAATAAGATTTACAGAATGGAGCTAGATCAATCCAAGGCTGATCCTTTCATTAAAAGATAATTCATAAGAAACCCCAACCCTCAAAATCAACAAAGGCAGATTAAAAATGAAGACCAGAAAATTCAAACCCCTTTAAAAAATGAAAATTTTATAGGAGGAAATGACCTGGAAGATTTTGAGGGTCTGGAAGAAGATGTGAAAAATTTGGGTGACGACTCCACTTAGCCTTATGTAACTAAAGAAGATTACGAGAATTATTTAAACACACCACAACCATCAAATGAAGATGATGATATAAATAATACTGATTTCGCTGTATGTCAAGAAACGACCGATTCTGTAATGGCTGAGATCCAACCTAGGTATAACCTGAGGTCTAAAAACAAACTTGCGTTGAGTCTTCAACCTAGGAAAATTCTCCCTAGAGGTGAAGTATATGTCCTCGCCCTAAAGGATACCGAAACATCTACTAATAAAATAAAAATGGCAGAATTGTTGGATCCAAAAACGAAGGAGGTTGAGACCCAAACAAGGGAAATAAAGACAACTGAGACACACACACCGATAAATAAACTCACGAGTAATAAATCAGCTCAGACAAATAAGTTGGAGAAGAAAGAGCCTGAGGTTTCAACCAGAGAAACAGACAAAGGTAGTGGCGGTTTCAGTTTTGAAAATGAGATAAATAGGATCAAAATACCGATTCCTTTGGTTGAATTAGCAAAAAATCCTGCATATCGAAAGCAAATAACCAAAGTGATAGGTTGTTCAGATCAAGAGATTCAATCTGACGTGATAAATTTGGAAGATGGTAAGCCCAATATCACTTTTGGTCCACATTTCTAAGGTGCCAGAGACACCGTCGCTCCTTTCTATATCACCCTGAATGTGCAGGATCGACTGCTGCATAACTGCATGCTAGACTCTAGAGCTTCACATAATGTGATGCCCAAAACTATTATGGATAGACTAGGCCTCGATATCACTAGGCCTTACAKATATCTCTTCTCTTTCGATTTGAGAAGAGTTAAGTGCATGGGTATGATAAAAGATTTAGTAGTCACCCTCGCACAGGTCCCAGTCAAAAGCGTCCTGATGGATGTAGTTATTGCTGATATCCCCCMAAAATATGGCTTACTGCTGTCAAGGTCATGGGGAGACAAACTTGGGGGGTCCCTCCAACTGGACATGACTTACGCCACAATTCCTGTGTTTGGTGGACAACGTACTCGATTATATAGGGAAACAAGGTTAGCCTATACAGTGAGCGATCCTCAGAATCCTAACAATTTTCCTATTTACATTGCTGATCAAGATCTAGGAAATTGTATTTTGTTTTTTGATGATGGTATAGATAGCTGCACAAAAGAAAATTACATATATGAGAAAGAGTCYGAAAATATGTATAGCACTGAGATCTGGAAAATGTTTTTTGATGGTGCCYTGTCATATGAAGGAGMAGGTGCAGGGGTACTTTTTGTGGCACCTAAAAATAAATTTGTTGTCCCTTTCTCTTACAGGCTTCAATGGGATATAGACTACACCAACAATGTATGTGAGTATGAAGCCTTAATATTAGGATTGGAAGCTGCAAGGAAGCTGAACATAAAAAACCTGGAAGTATATGGAGACGCAGAGTTGATAGTCAAACAGATGAATTGACAATATCAGGCGAAGCACCCGAGATTGAGATCGTACAGAAATTGTGCTTGGGATCTAATGTAAAATTTCTTCTCATCTGTAAATATCCACTTCATCCCACGCGCTGAAAATTTGCAGGCCGATTCGTTAGCCAAGGCATCCTTGATGTTCGCTCCCCCTACAACTTTTAAATTAAAATACCACATAGAGGTAAGGCACAAACCATCCATCCCGAACAACATACAACACTGGCAGGTTTTTGAGGATGACAAATATATCAGGAAGTTCCTCGAAGAAGTGGGAGACTTATCTGAAACTCACATTGATCAAGAGAATCAAAATGATCACATATGGATCATGCAAGAAGGAGAAGACCCTCACGAGTTCTGAGAAAAAATCGCTAACCATAGCATGTTGGTTTTAAAAAATAATCAGATTCCAAAGGGACTAATCCCCCTGGAGAGACTTTTTGATCAGAATGACATGCCCTTAAAATCCACTCTGCAACCCCAACCAAAAGAGGTTGAAGATTGTGATGTAGGGACGAAAGAGGAGCCTAGGATGGTGAAAATATCAAAGTACCTTCCTCCTGAGGTAAAAAACAAGTATAAAGATTTGCTCTCACGATATAAAGACGTTTTCGCTTGGTCTTACGAAGAGCTTAGAACCTACGACACTACTGTGATCGAACACAAGATACCTCTGAAGCCTGGTGTCAAACCCTTTAGGCAAAAACTTAGACAAATCAACTCTATCTTATTACCCGTAGTCGAAAGAGAAGTTAAAAATCTTTTAGACGTGAAAATAATAGTACCACTGAGATACTCCAATTGGGTAGCAAACCTGGTCCTGGTTAGAAAAAAGAGTGGGGAGATTATACTATGTGTTGATTTCAGAAATCTAAATAAATCTTCCCTCAAAGACAACTACCCTCTACCTAAAATGGATCACATTTTAGAAAAGGTAGTTGGGGAAAATATGATGTCGATGATCGATGATTTCCCTGGGTACAATCAAATTGTCGTAAATGAACAAGATAAAGAAAAAACAGCCTTCACTACACCCTGGGGTACATTCATGTATGATAAAATGCCTTTCGGTCTAATGAATGCAGGTGGCACCTTCCAACATGCTATGGATATCGCTTTCGTTGGCGAAAGAGACAAGTTTGTGGTTATCTATCTCGATGATCTAACTGTTTTTTCTAAGTCTGACGAAGATCATTTAATACATCTCAAACAGACTTTCAAAAAATGCCGCAGGTTTGGTCTATCTTTAAACCCCAAAAAGTCTCACTTCGCCATGCGAGAAGGTAAATTCCTAGGCCATATTGTGTCCCGAGACGGAATTAAAATTGATCCTAGCAGGGTTCAAGCTATAGACACAATAAATATTCCTAGAAATATAAAGAAAATTCAGTCGTTCTTAGGAAAGATAAATTTTTTGAGGAGGTTTATCCCAAACTTTGATGAAATTGTGAAATTGATCACAGGTATGTTAAACAAAAACAACGAAGTGAAATGGACAACAGAGGCCAAAGAATCGTTTGCACGTATCAAGAAGGTTATAAGCGAGGCACCTATATTGGCAAGCCCTGACTATCTAAATAATTTTCTCATTTTCTCGTTCGTCTCCGAGCATACAATTGCCACAATGCTCCTTTAGAAAAATATAGAAGGTTTCGAACAACCGATAGATTTTTTCAGCAAAAGTCTCAGAGACGCAGAACTCAAATATGATATAATGGAAAAACAAGTGTATGTTATGGTGAAGACATTAAAGGCTTTCAGAACTTATGTATTGCATTCCAAGATAATCACATATGTACCCACTAGCTCTGTAAAAGACATTTTAGTTCAGCCTGACAGTGATGGAAAAAGGGGACGATGGATCGCTAAAATTCAAGAGTTTGATCTGGAGATAAAGCCGACGAAACTAGTAGAGGGTCAAGGTTTGGCTAAACTCTTAGCTGAATCAAATTTCAGAGCCCTCGGTATAAATAGCCTACAGGGATGTGAATAAGATGAGGATATGAATGAGCTCTACGAGCAAACAAGTGAAATCAGAATCGAAGAGAAGTTTACATCCTCTGATTGGTGCAAAAACATAGTATCCTACCTACTGACTTTGAAGTGCCCGAGTGATTTATCTCCATCCAAAGCCAGAACGCTAAAACTGCATGCGGTCAAATACTATATATCTGAGATTCAATTGTATTGGAAGGACCCACTTGGCTTTCTGTTGGTTTGTTTGGTTGAATCTAAAACAGAGAAGGTCATAAGTGAATTCCATGAAGGAGTGTGCAGGGGACATCATGCTTGAAGAGCGACAGCTTATAAAATCCTGAGGGCAGGGTATTATTGGCCTAAACTCTTCTTGGATGTCAATGCCAAAGTCAGGGCTTGCAACCCTTGTCAATTGTTCACAGGAAAGCATAAACTCCCAGTGCTACCGTTAGTCCAGGTCAAAACAGAGGCTCCTTTTCAGTAGTGGGGACTAGATTTTATAGACGAAATTAACCCCCATTACAACACTCAACACAAATGGATCCTAACCGCCATAGATTACTTCACTAAATGGGTGGAGGCTATTCCAACCAGAAGGGCAACAGATTCGGTGGTAATAGATTTCCTGGAAGAAAACATTTTATCTAGATTCGGCTTCCCCTGAAAGATAGTCACAGATAACGCCCAGGATTTTAAATCTATGGCTATGATCAATTTTTGCCAAAAATACAATATCGTGCTTGGCCATTCCACGACATATTATCCCCAAGGAAATGGACTGGCTGAGTCTTCGAACAAGAGTCCGATCAATATAATTAAGAAAGTGTTGAACGAGAAAAAAAGATCTTGGCATGTACATTTAAAATACGCATTATGGGCGAATCGGATAGGCACGAAAAAATCCATCGGCACCTCTCCTTTCCAGATGGTGTACGGGACTGACGTGGTATTACCCATAAATTTGGCACTTCCCGTAATGAAACTATGGCAAGACGAGAAAGAAGAACTGAATCATGTCACAAGAAGGATAAACCAGCTAATCAAAGTATAACAACACAAGGTCGAAGTGGACGAAAGGTTGCAAAAATACCAAGACAACATGAAAACGTTATTCGACTGTAAAGCAAAAGACAGAGAGTTTCTCCCTGGCAATTTAGTCTTGAAATGGGATGTCAGAAAGGAAGATTCGGTGAAACACGGTAAATTCAATCATATATGGTACGGACCGTTCAAAGTTGCAGCTCTCGAAGGCAAAAATTCATTCCTATTAGAAAATCTGGACGGTAAAATCTTCAACGCCCCTGTTAATGGGCATTATTAAAAACACTACATGAAATAATTGGTTCCCAAAATATTTCCATTGTATATACCGGTTTGTATTTTCTTTCTATCTCATGATTTCTTTGAAGTAAGTTTATTTTCACTTTAAATTAATTAGGTTAGTAATTTTGTAGAAGTAGAGATACACAATTTTCAATACATTCAACTCTTTTAAAAGACACTCTTCATGTTTACAGGATTTCGGATTGCGTCCTAAACGAGCGAAAGGAGAAAACATAAAGTCATATATCGAAGACTGAATTCGCCAAAAACAGGTGATAGAAAAGGTTTCCGGTTATTTTAAAATGGTAAGGCAAAGGTACGAACTCCTGAGAATTCTGTTCTTTAAGAAAGCAAAGGTCTCCAAAGCATCGTAACGGTCCCATCAATCTAATGTTTTCACTTGAATGTTATTAAAAGGAACAATTACTTGCTTTGGGTCCTAAGAACTTAATTTAAAATAAAGATAGGTGGTAGTTAAAATAAGCAGAAAAGTAAAGCATCTTTGGGAAAAGGTTTTCAAAAGCCGGTTTTAATTTTTGACCCCTGTTTCTCAGAGTACAAACCTCTGTCTGTCACCTTTCTTTCGGTCTTCAGATTTACCTTCTTAAAAAGCCAAGTATCTTTCTGGGTTTATATACATAGGGGGAAGAGATTATGTTATAACTTTGAAAGTTGTAAAGCATATTTTGGAAAGTAAGCTAGTCTTGACAACTCCTCAGTCTCTTACTAAACAAAGTTATGCGTAGGTTGATCCTGACTATTGTAGTTTTTTCAACAGTTTCGAAAGATTGAGGCTTGCTCGAAGGAAAAACCCTAGAAATAATTTTTCACCTTTTTCCCTGCGGGCTAAGGTGTTGTGAAAGTTAAGGGAAGGTTGGTACCGAGTAATCAAGGTAAGTTGAAAGACCTCCATTGCAAAATATTACACAGATATCACCCCTCATACAAACTGATTGCCCCCACTTCGTGTTCTAAAAAGTAAATTATAAGACAGATGGTGAAAGGAAAGTCATATTTAATTGTCCATCTAGTCCTAAGAGACGATGAAAGGAAATTCCGAAATTATTGCCCTTGTCTCAACATTTAAATGCATAAATATATTTTGAAGTGGTGAAAGGAAATTCAACAAAAAGGGAGAGATAACTTCACCGGGGTACTGAACAAGCTTGCTGGTAGTGAAGCAATATCTGAGATATCTGTAAGGCTGTTATACATGAATCTCACTCTACTCTGGTAATCAATTTTCTCGAAACCGGATCTACGTCTTAAGTTCAGACAGGGCTCCCCGATTAAAAACATGTAATAAACTTCATTTGATGCAAACCAAAATCCACAAGATCTGTTGGATTTATTAGGACTGTTTTGATCATCTTAATGCAGACCTAAATTCAGTAAAGAGAAAGAGAAAGTCGTGAAAAGGACTGTAGCTGAGTGTGAAACGTATTTGAGTGTTGAAAAGCTTTTCAGAAGTGAAAGACAAAATCTCTTTTTCCCTTTGTATACCCTTTCCTTAAGCGAGTTTTGCAGAAGTGAAACCAATGACTCCATTTACCCAATACAGGCACATGGTCTACTGTTCTTCTCATTTCGCAGGGAAACAAGATCCCTTGTTGGAGCCTATGTTGGAGCCGCCTTTTTCGACTAGTTTTAAGCGTAATTCTTGCAATCAAAGGTTGGTCATTTAAGTTGTCTTTTACTTCGTGACCTTTACCCTTTGAAAATCCCAGTAGTCCTGATATGCAAAGTGGCGAGGGTCGTTGTACTCCTAATACCATTTCCTTTTAACCATGAACAAGATTTTTCACTTTTCTTTACCTCGGGATATCATGTTTCGGGAGTTACAAGTCACACTGTTTCTAAGTCTCGATGCATGAAGTTGCGAAGTAACCTTGAAAGTTTACCCAGGTTAGCGTCTAGAGTAAAGTTCCTTAAACCTTAGTTAAGCACTATTGGTATTTCGTGTCTCGACGTTTTCCCTCCCCAAAAGTCTCACCCTCATAACTATGATAGGCGAAATTGCGAGATGTTCATGCAAGTTACCCGGGTTAATGTCAGGGGTAAATAGCTTTTAACCATAGTTAAAATCTGTCGGGATTTTTCAACTCAGCATACGTTTCTCCCAGAAACTATACCTTCGAAGCCCCGAATCGTGAAGTCGCGATATTACTTAAATATAAATTAATTAAACACTTAATCCAGTTTACCTTCTGGCTTAACTAGATCACATCATCACGATCTCAGAATTTCGCGACTCGACATACGCTCCTCCCGGGAACTTTACCTTCGAAGTCCCGAGTCACGACGTCACGATTTTAACTAAACATGATTAATCAAATGCTTAATCCAGATTACGTTTTCACTTAACTAGATCGCATCATCGCGATCTTGGGTTTTTGGGGCTCAAAATGTTAGAGTGAAAACTCCCGATACGGCGAATGTCGAAAGGTTGATTAAAGTTTAAGAAAACCTGATTAAAGAAACTAAGCCAACTTAATCAATGTTTAATACAAGTAATAATATGCATAGTCTACGAGGTAAATTTAAATGTTCCTTGCACCAACTTGTGTCACGAACCATCGAAATTTATGGCATTAATTGGAAATGAGGCGAATCGACAAGTAAGGATATAGTTTTTATTGCTAAATCTATCTCTAAAAATGATTTGACTGTTATGTTCATAAGGACGTCAAGGTTTTAAATGGTCGAAGATATAGATATTTTTCTTTCTGTTCTATTCATAAAGCTCATTTCTATTGTGCGCAGAGAAGCTTTTCTCAACAAGCTGATTTCTGTATGTATACACATTTTTATTACAGGAGAGCTAAGTCACAATCCTCTGTCATGGCCCCACAAAAAGCATCCAAGGCAAGTGCTGAGATTTCAGGACAAGGCTCTGATAATGTTTCTAATACTTCACCACAAAGCGTTGATTCTGTCAGAACCTGGTCATACATCTCCGAGGTTCTGCAGTCTGATTTGGTGAACTGTTCAGATGATTCCAGTGACAACGAAAAGGACAACTTGGCCACCAAATACAAGATCATCGTCCAAGCATAGATGCATAAAGTAGCGGCCATGCCATGTATTCTTCATTAGTATGATATGATCCGATGGGCGCTAGATCATGTAGATATCTCGACCAGAACCATCATCAGCGAGCAAAAGGTTAGTATTGGGACCTTTAGACCAGAACACTTACAGGCGATGTACAAGTTTCCACCCACGTCGAACTTCACATACAATGCCAAGTTTCTGGAGGATTTTAAACAGAAGGAATGTGAGCAATACGACAAAAGATTATCTGATTTGATCAAGGATTGGGTCTCACACCCCGCGAAGTTTAGGGAAGATAGCAACAAAGTTTATTCCATATCTTCTTTGGAACCACAGTTCAAATACATAACAATGATGACCTGTAGAATGTATGGGAGAGAAGACACCACACATTTTTTCCTCCCATGGGTGCCTCTGATGCATACAGTCACAGAAGGATGTTCCTTCGACTGGGCCAAACTGTTGTCAGATGGTCTAACCAGTCGGATTACAGAATATCGGACGCAGAGGGTGAGCAGGAAGGCCACTTCATTTTTTATGTCCGCATATCTCATGGATGCCGTGTGTTTCATGATGCCTTTTCCCTTAATGAGCTGGAGCTGGGCTCCATCTGATGTTGAGCCTATCCATGTCTACCATTCAAAGCTTTGGGAGGATAAGGCCACAGATTTCATATATATACGAAATTTTCAGTTGGGTAATGGTACCTATGCATGTCACCATCTTTGGTAATCCATCGCCCAAGATCTCAGATAGCATCGCGGTGAATTTGAGCAGTGTGGCCGACTGGTACATGGAAGAAGAATTTTCATATAGCAGGGTTTTTGGCGCGTCTGTTCCTCCACATGCTCTACCATTATTTATACCCGATAGGTTGTCTTGTCATGAGATCGCCAAGCAAACCGTGATTGGTGTCATAAGCAAAGAGCTTAAAGGATTTTCGAAGAAGGTATGGCCACCGTTCCCCATTCATTTGAACACCTATTCTTTATTAGATTTTGGGCATGAAAAGGCCGAGGCAATAACCTTGGAAGATATTAAATTGGTTCACATTGAATTCAAGAAACACGACCCACACAGGGTCATGAGTAATCACTTGGCTGGTTGTGTCCTTAAAAGATTTGAGCACGAGAATTCACCTCATGATGACATTTTCCGAGGCACAAGATCTTATGCCGAGGTTTTGGCTCGGATACAAGCCCTGTCACCCGAAGAGAGGGCCGATGTTTTCAAATTCCAAGAACATCGACGAAACTTCCTTCCCCCAGTATTACAGGGTGAGAATCCAACGACCGTAGAGGTGCAAAAAACAGAAGCCGAGGGCTCCAAAGATTCAGCACCCGGCCAAGAAGAACACTAGGACAGGAAAGAGAAAACTGGGGGCCCGAAACAGGAAGCCGAGACTTCCAACCCTCCAAGCAAGCCAACCTCGGTTGTTACTCAAGGGAAATCATCTAAGAAGGTCGACGATCCCATCGTTTCTGTTACCCCCCTAGAGTCCACAAAGGGGATCCCAGACGCAGGTTGGATTTTTGACGAAGAATTAACGCGCATAACAGTGGAAGAGATACCTCCAAATGAATTCTTCTTCGATAAAAAGAGAAAGGCTGTCGTGAAACAAGAACTTTACCAAGAGGCAGGTACGGTATCCAAGAAATTTAAAATTTTAACTAATGGGAGAGCTATGAAAAAAGAAGAATTCACAACTCAAATAGAAAGAACATTGGGGGCTTTCGCTACAGCCAACCAATATTCAGTCGGGACCCTAAAGGATCAACTGAAGCGAAAAAATCGTTTGATCAAAACATTAGAGGCTAAACTAGCTACAGCAGAGGCTGCTGCCAAAGATCAGGCGAATACAGGTTTAGAACAAGCTAGAGTAGCTGATCAAAAGGAAATTGAGCGGCTCAAAGCCGATCTCAAACAGACATAGTTGATGGCTCAGACAAGTCAGATATAGATAGGCTAGTAAGGAGAATTGATAGAGCAGCTACAAGCCAAATTAGACTTCGCCAAAATCCAGGTAATCGATATCGGGATATTTCAATCCCAAGCTATAGAAATCAGAAAAAGAGTGTTGGCAGCTCAACAAGGTCTACTTGCTAAGGTGGAAACAATTCAAAACAACTGCCAACTCATTGATCGAGTATTGGAAAATCTCACTCTCAGAGAAAAAGACGCTGGGGAGGCTCGGGTTGCTTTCTAGAAGGCTATTATAGCCACGACGAGAAGGGAAATAGGCAGTAGTTCCAGGTTTTCTATATCAGAGCAGACCCGAGGTAACATCTTGTTGAAAGAATGGGAGTATAACATATCCGAAGGTAGACAACAAGCTAAATAGGTAAGAAAATCTTGTGAAGAAACCTTCAATTTTCTAGATGGGAGTTGGTTGGGTCCCGATGGTGAAAGCAACACTGAGATACTGGGCCAGATCAATACAACCAAGCATCTACTCAATATCAAGGAAAATGAAGAAAGAGAGTTGGCTGAAATATCACAAATAACCTAGACATACATAGTTCGAATAGATAAATGGCTAATTAAACTGAGTGTACAATTATGTTCTATCAGCGCCAAAGACCAACAGGTGGAAGAAAAGTTGCCAAAATTGGTGAAGGATTGTTACACTTTTGAGGCCAATAATCAAGCAGAACCTTCTAAGTTGATATCCCAGCTGGTGGAGAAGTGTGTCATTTGCACAGAGCATGCAAAGAGGCAGGTTTCCAGTACCAAATAAAGATAGAGACAAAGAATTGAAACGTTTAATCTCCTTTGTTGTAACCGAAAACCGCTGGAACGATTGAGGTTCTAGCATATAGAAATTTGTATAAATATATGCTTTGAACAAAGAAAAAGGGGTGGACCTTTTTGGTCAATTGTAATAGAGACTATCTCCTTTTTGAGAATTAATACAAAGCAATCCGGAGACTCCTGATTCCGTCAAGACCGTGTTATGAGTTTGTTTTCTTTGTAATTTCATATTTAATTTCATTTCGCTTATATATGTCTGATGAATGTTTCATTACAATTTAGTAAAACCTCTACTGTGGTGATCATTTTTTAACCATCTATATCATTTGCAGTTTTTCCTCTGTATCGGCTATTAGCAGGTACAAGACCTGTGAACCTTTTAGATTGTCACATTTGATGCTTCGTCAGATACCTTCTTATCTTATTTTATTCTTCTGTTTACAGGGTGAGATTCTCCCTTGATAGGAGCCTTGCTTTATAGACAACTTAATGTTTTTTCTCATATTTCACACATCATTTATTTAAAATATAACTCAGTTACGGAAAAAAGCCTTTGGTTTGCATTTTATCTTTGATATTGAATTCAAAGTTCTCTTTTATAACATCAAATTGATACAACATAAAAAACCTCAAACTCACTTTTAATTCACTGTTCCTCTATGACTGTCCCCGTCGTAAGACAACCTAATATTGAACCTAGTTTATCAGATCAAACCCATATTGCCTTAAATCTCTTCGATACTATACTTAAAACAACCACCACCCGGGTAGAACTTGAACGTTCATGGGCCTCAATTGAACAAGACATAAACATCCAGGAACAGTTGGAAGCACGACAACGACAACCTGGAAATCAACCTTAGCTTCCTTTCCCGAAGGTTGATGCTCTCATTTTTCTTACTCTTCACTCACTTTCGGATGCCTAGACACTATACTTTCTAAGCCTTAGGTACAGACTCTGGAACAACACCAGGCGCATGCAGTAGACATCAGGGGAATATATGCGGCTCTGATGGAACAACACAGGTTTCCATGGGCCCAAACTTGTGAAGAACTATTTATCATCTGGACTAAATACGAGAAAAGTCACCCTTTCCATGAAATATCTCGGGTTGACTGTTAAAGAAACTATTAGAAGATAACGACACGTGGTGATTTTTGCTTTGCTAAACTGCACTTAGCCGTTAATTTCAGTTAAGCTTTATGTTATAAATAAATACATCGACCAATTAGTTAAAGGTCGATGGTTGGTGTCAGAAATATTTCTTTTTTGGTTGTGAAGAATTATTTTGAAGCTGCTAGGAATTGAGAAGTCCTTCTAGACCAAAGACAAACTATTTTCATCAAATGCTTGTGATTGGATTTGGAGAAGAACTACTTCCTATCATGTTTCATGAATGATGTAGTAATGAGTAAGAGCAATTAATTTCTATTGTCAAGTTATTTGGTGCAAAGTCTTGATGTTCTTTTCTTTAATAACGAAGATAAATCGTTGTGTTATTATGTGATGAATGGTTAGGTAGATGAATTATTTTTCTTGCCATTATCTTATTACATATGTTCTTTCTTTCTGATAATTAGTTTTCTCAGAAAATAATTGGATGCTCACATGGTTAATGTATTAGTACTAGGCCTGTGGTATAGAATCATTGTCTGCATGTTTGAGAAACGGGTTATCCCAAGCTCAACCTCTTCCTCCATAGTTAAAACTTAATCTGGTTTGTTGTCAAGTTGGTTTATACTGGCTTTCATTTTTCATACCAGTCCCACCCAAGAGAAAATACATAATAGAATAGTCCTAACTGAAGGAAGAGCCTTCACAAGAAAACACAAAGCCCATCGATAAATTGTCCAGATCGCAAGATCTGGAGAACCATTCCATCTTCAAACACTGCAGAGTCTAATTGGGCCTCGATGGCAGGTTTGGTTCCTACTGTTGAATCAAGGGATTTAAGACCCATCAACACATTGTTGTAAATAAATGGATGTCAAGTGAATTCATTGCTAAATGAAGTCATGCATAGATGAAGATGGATCAATGTGTTGTCTTTGATATCTGATGCATAGATGGATGGATGCATTAATGTATTGATCATTGGATCATGTGGTCACACATAGAATCAATGACAAAGGGACAATGTCATAGTGATGTATTGTCATGGGTTATTCTAGTTGGATTGATGTAAATATGACTCATTATTGTCTTGTCATGGTTGATATGAAGTAAAAATGGATGAACTCCAAAGTTGTCCCCTTATGGTAAAATCCCTCACAGGAAGACGATTTGCAGTTGAGTTATCCAATAAGTATGGTTAGATAACTCATGCTTAACTATGGAATAATGAGATAAAGATCGGTGAATTTTTCAGTGACACTATCCTAGATAGATAGTGCTTGTTATGCCATTTCCGGTTGTATGTGTAACGTCACATAATTCCTCACGGTTTGAGAGTTATGGCCTTGTGAAGTTGGAGGGCCCTCATATGTTAGCTAGAAGCCCCAAATGGTCAAATAAGTCAAAGTGATTACACATAAGAAATTATTTAAATAATAAAGTGAAGTGATGAAGTCAAAGAGGATTATTTAAATAATAAAGTTAATGGAGAAGTTTCTAATTATGGAAAGTGGTTATAAGTGGGTTAACCCTAAAATAAGGAAAGTGGGTTAAATGGACAAGTGGCCATGTTAACAAAATGGCTAAGTGGACAATGTTGGATAAAGGTGACTATGTGGACAAATTGTTATGTGGATAAAGTGGATATGTGGATAAAGTGGATATGTGGACAAAGTGGCCTAGTGGATGCTTCTAAGGAAGATACTTGGAGAGTATAAATAGGATGCAAGAGTCTCTTGTAAACATATATCTCTTGAGCATATATTGAATATCTATTATGAGGAAGAGAGTGATTGCAAGTTCTCATGGACGCATCAAAGTTTCCGTAAGTCTGAGATCTTAACAGAGAAAGTTTTGGAAGTTCAAAAACCCTAGTTTTTGAAGGAGCACGTGGGCTGCAATGAGCCTGAGTGCGTACATACGCGGGATACAGTGAGGTAGGGCATGTACAAATGTAGGCTGAAGAAGATCAAAGCACATACAATTGAAGAAATTCATGGAGAATTGAGTGTGAGATGGTGCCAAGTTCCTGAAGGATGAAGAAAGTTCCAGAGATGCATTCTATGGGCTCATATCTGCCATAGAAGTTTTGGTATGGTTACACGTTTGTTTTGATGGTTACTCTTTCTTATGGGATGGTGAATGCTTAAGACATTCTTGGTATGAATGTTGTTATATGGTTATATTGTTTGATTGACTGAGTGAAAAAAACTCTTATGTTTCAGTACTGATATGGTTGCCATAGTATACTAGTTACTTATACATGGTTGAGTAACATTCATATTGTATGGTAGAGGAGCATGAGTAAGATGTTGGAGAGAATAGATGTGTTGTAATTGGTTATGGTATAGATTGGACAATGAAGGGAAGAAGTGGATGCGACAGAGGATGCATAATATATGAGTTTTCATGGAGAGAGAAAACCCTAGATATTAAGGAGGCACACGCAGGCTGTTGTGAGCCAGAGCACGTACATACGTGGGCTACACTATTGGTAGGGCGTGTACATACGTGGTCTGCACTATTGGTAGGGTGCGTACATACGTGTTTTTCACTACGGACAGGTCGTGTACCTGTTGACATATTGGTATATGTTGAGGATTGAATCCTCTTCTCCATTGGTGATGATTTGTGTAAGCTGCATCTTGCATTGTAGAGTTGGTGCTCTTGTGGAGTTGTAACTCTATTCAATTGTTGTTGATAAACCCAAGGATTATATTCCATAATAAAAATAAAATTGTACATACATCTTGTGTTCTTTGTGGTGATGGCTTGTTGATGATATATGTTGTTGTTATATGTTACTGATATGCGTTCACATACAACTGGTTATTAATGACAGTAGTAAGTGATGAGTAAATGGTGATTGCTAACTAAGGAGTTTTTGAGAAGGGAAGTTTAAAAAGAGCCCTACACTGATTCACCCCCCCTGTAAGTGTGTTCAGTGTGTCCAATAGAAGATAATAATGTGTTGTTGGAGAAGGTTGAAACTTTGAAGAATGTTGCAAATTCATTGACAAATTCTGTGAGCACTGAGAAGTTCTCTTGGTGTTGAGAAACAATGGGCATTACTACCCTGGATTGTTGACTATGTAATACTATGACCACCTATATGCAAATAAAACAACAAGTGGGATAATGTTGGGTATGCATTATATTCTTTGCATGTGTGTGTGGGGGGGGGGCGTCATATTTGACGACAACGGTTTTTGTTATTTTAGCATTTTTCTAAATTAATCTTAGATTAAGGTATTAGGGTTTTGGTAGCTGTGGAATACCTAAGATAATGTATTTTGAATGGTGAAATTAATACAATGAAGAGTTGAGAGGTGTGACACCAAGGAAGGCTGGTTTTCTCCCAGTTTAGGGTTTCCAATGTAAATCTTTGTGTAGTATGTGTATGAGCCATTGATTAATTTATTTTTTCTTAAGAATATATATGCATTTCTTTACTTCACAGGTTTAAAACTTACAACTTGGATTTAGGTACAAAAGTTTTGTGGAGACTAGTCTTTTGGACAATAAGATGATGGAGCAAATGTCTTCATAAGAAATATCTTTGATGATGTTGCTTGCCATGTTTAGACAATCCTCTCCCAGATTCTATTGGCTCCCCATTTTGGAGATTATGCAAAGCTTATTCCCCTCTCATTCATGATCATCTATCCAAGTTTCCCAACAATAGGAAAAATGTTTAGATTTGGTATGATAATATAATCTGTTGTACTCCTTTGATTCAACATCAAGAGATTTTGGATATCAAATAATGGTTGTCAAATCATGGAATCCAGTCTCTAATTAATATTTCATGTTGGTATTAGTCCAAACTAGGATGATGATATTACTGGATATACTTTGATCTCCCAAGTCCTATTTAGGGTCAATTTTCCTCCCACTCTCTCGTCCTCATGGAGTGGCCCCAATGAAAAATAACTCTAGGGATTCACAAGGGTAGGGACCAAAATAAGGAACATATTCAATTAAGCATAGATATACAAAAAAAATATTGGATCTTAAGGAACCCCATCAATCTATTATTCGAAGGAAAATATGGGAAGGTCCAAAAAGTTCACATATTTTGCAAGATCATGGTGGCACATGGAAAGCTTTTAATAGATGAAAATATTAGTAGGTGGGACATCATTGGGAGGAAGAGACATTACAGATTATTTTTCTGGAATATGAAATCACACATCAAGCATGGTTCTTAGCCCTTAGAGAAGCATATATTATTATCATGGTTTGCTTCATATCCTAGTAAAATCATGAACAAAAATATTCTTAATAGAGTTTGGTTAAGCTTCCCAAAATTCTTCTTTTGGAAGGTTTGGTTGGTAAGAAATTGTCTCATCTTCCTACAAGAAAAAATCACTGCTAGTGTAGTGGCAAGTTAAGATGTGTGTCTTCTACTAGAGACAATATAAGATAATGGAATAAGGATAGTTAACGCATATTATTTTAGTGCATTAAAAAATACATGGTTAAAATCTCTTCTCTATGGTGGTCCATTGACCAACAAGCCTTATGTCAAAAATCATTCTCAAACTTCTCATTGGAAACTAAGGTTTGGGGAGGAGGAATTCTAGCAATGGAAGTTAGATAGAAGGAAATACATTTTATTTTTCGATCGAGAATATAAAGAAAACCTAAGGGTGGGAAGTGTGGGGTGATCATATTTGATCCCAAGGGAAATATAGAAACACAATTTTCTTAGGTTTTAGGCATTTCCTCCAATAATGAAGCTGAAGCATTGGAAACTTTTCAAGCTCTACATTTACATAAAGAGAAAGGTGTGCAATATGAACCTATAGTTGGTGACTCCTCAATTGATTTAAGTACACTGATATACTCCTTAAAATCATTTCCCATCTCATCTATTCCAAAGAATGATAGGCTTATTCCATCACTCTAAATAAATTTATGTCGGTCATTTTCCCTACTCGATCAACTGCCATCGTCAAAGTTGTAGGATTTAGAAATCGGCTTAAGAAAAAAATTGCAGAACCCTAGTTTTGACGCTTGAATCCGTCAAGCACCGAAACCACAACCTCACAAGGATATAAATCCTCCTTCATTTTTATAGAGGTGGTACTCTTCTTTGGCTTATGATATTCTTAAATAACTTTGAATCAAGAAATAATATTAGACCTTGAGATAGTCCATTCTTTTCTACTCAAAGAATGATAAAAAATTGAAAATTAAAAGCATTTATAAGAGAGTATTCATGGGAAATGGACCAAGAATCTCACATGTCACACATTACAGAAAATAAACAAAATTTCCTCACATCCATCATAGCGAAAATAAAGATTTATTATCACATCAAAATAAAAGAAGATGGTATGTACGCATGAGAGAAAATTTATAGAGTAAATGCTTGTATAGCTCAAAAGAAGATTATGATAGATCAATTTCAAATAATTTATACTAAAAAATTAGAGTTATAAAATACAATCAAAACTGATCCCAAATTAGCTCTCTGGAATTTTTCAAAAAAATAATAATTTTTGTTACAATGCTTTGAAATTAAAGGTGTTTCTCCATAGGATTGGGGTTGGGGCTTTCGTGGACCATAAAGAAAACATATACAAGAATATAGAATGTAGAAGGAAGAAAGTGGGAAGATGTTGAACAATAGAATTATGATGGTATCTCTCTCTCTTTTATTTTCTTGCTATTGTTTCTTTTATACTCTTGTTGGTTGCGGTTTGATTACCGATGATAACTACCTCTGCTGAAATTTCAGAGATCTTGGCGGTTGATTTGTTCAACCATTATTGGATAAATTCCATCAATGGGGAAACAATTACTTCTTGTTTGATTTTAACATTAAACAACCACTTTTCAATTTCTCTAAGATCAACAAATAAATTTTGTAATAAATTTTCAATATCTTCATTTTTATTTGTGTACTCGACAAGCTAGATGTCAAGGTCATCATGTGTAAATTCAATCATATTATAAAAATTTTCAGTCGATGTCCTGTTTAATTCTTCAATTTGTTATCGAAATGTTGTCGAGTCATGAGCATAGAATTTGAAAGATATTTAGGGTCTGTGACTTCATCCAAATCAAGGATTTTTGAATATGCTTCATTCTTCCTTCTTAATAATCCAATCAATTGAGTTATCATACCCTTTAACACATTAATTCTTTCCATCTAGCAGGATTTTAATTGTTTGATGCAGCTTAGAGAAGGTAGATTTTCTTGGTTTCTTGTTTTCTCTATCATTGCCAAAACTTTCATTGCAAACATCACAACTCCGTTTGTGTAAAACCCTTCATCATTTTTCAAATCCTAATTCAAGTATTCCTTGGTATTTTCAATTCTTAAATCGAGAGAAGCAAAACCCTTTTCCATATCCCACAACTCTACACTCAATGACATCATTTTCTTAATATTTTCTTCAACTAAACGTCGGGTGGAAATGATTAAATTAGAAATTCCTTTGACCCTTGCACTTGTTTCTGTTTTTTCTTGAAGACATTTTTCGAGATGAATCATAGCAACAAGAGAAGCCAGAATAAGCCAGAATAGGTCAAAGCATGAGGGTTGCCTCCAATTCTTTAATTCTTTCTTTCAACTGAGAATTGTCTTCTTCCATGTGTGCAATTGAAATGTTAAGTGCATCCCCTGTAAATTTATGAATATATGATAATTTGGAAGGTAACATATCTTGAGTATCAATGGTTGACCATAGATTTTGACTCTTACTCTTTGTAGTTTTGTCAAAAACTAATTTCTTAGATTCTTTATCAAAACATGCATTTTGTACAATGGGCATTTCCTCATCAGAAAATGTCTCATCCTAGATCATGAGTGCGGAAACATGTTGTACATTTTCTTGAGATGATACTTCTACATCCGAGAAAGTAATATTTTCAATATCTACATCCAAATATATGTTATCCAATAAAAAATCATCTTCTGGAGCATGTGTTTCATCCCCCTCCTGCTGTGAATTAGTCCTTTTTCTTTTGACTTTTAATTTATGGGGATTCTCTAAATTCCCTTTAGGAGGGTTCCTCTGTTCATCATCTCCTGAGTTGTTGCTATGCATTTTTGTTTTGTGGGATGTCCCTGGTTAAGGATTTTCCTTTGGTAAGTCACTTCTTTGAGAGACAACTGATGACTCGACATTTTTCTCACTCAAGGGTTTACCTCTTTCTTTATGGTGCACTGTAGTACTTATAACAATCTCTATATCTCTACAATCTCTATCGACTTCTTGGTTAGTTGGATTGTGGTTGTCATTTTATTCTTCTCTATGGACGATTGAATTTAAAAGTGTAGGGATGAGCCCAACTAAAAGAAGATGATTATAAAAAATATGATTAGGGTCGAAACCATTGATTTCCTCTGCGATTATCAGGTCAGAATGATCGAAACAAGCAACATATTCATCTATTTTAGAAATTCCTCTGAGAATAATTTCACCAAATTTCCATGGGAGAGGTATGAACTGCTTTTTATTTTTTTCAAAGAAAGTATGGAACCATAATTTAAATTGCCTAGCTATCTCAATGATAAACAACTTATCAAATATATAGTAAGGAAGGAAAATAAGTTTTTCGATAGAGCAGAAAACCCTAATGACATTGTAATCTTCCATTTTCTCAAGAACTCCTTTTACCTTCAAAAAAGTCGTTTCTTCCAATCATAGCCACAAAATGTCTTCCCTAAATAACAAATTCTTAAATTTAGATACAAAATATGAATATAGCTCATAGAAATGATGGATGACTCTTTGCCTCCATAGATCTTGGTACCACATGGTCACATGGTCCACCTTTATTTTAACTCTTTGTGCAATGTTTAAACCCTCAAAGGTATGACAATATGTGATGTAAAATATAAAAAAAGACGACATATAAAACCTTTTATCAATCTTAAAACTAGGCAATTGTGCAGTGATTTCATTTGAAATAATATTCACCCAGTCGAATATAGCGTTTTCATGAACCACAAAATGTAGTATATATAATGTTAGTTGGGCAATTGTTTCTATAGAGTCTAGGCCAACAATTCGAGTAAATAACCAAGCAATTTATTTATAAGGATTATTTAAAGAACTTACCTAAATTCTAGATATATCTTCAGGCATTGTCGCAGGGTCATGCAAATATTCTTAAAGAAGCTCTATTATGCTATTCTTTCTTTTTAGGAAATTTCTAGCTTCCTCCCCTTTGTAAACTAGTTTCGGCTATGGAAATTTCAATATTTCTATAAATATTGAAGGCATCAATGAGATAGGATAACTACTCTACAACGTGATGACCCTTTTGTTTTGAATAAGCTTATCGACGCACTAGGTGACAATATCCTTGCATTCAAAGACTTCTGGAACACATCCCACGAGAATTATTCCTGAGGTCCACACTTTGTTGTTCTCTTTATCCAATTTTTTTGAATAATACCAGTAGGAGCGGGACCAATGATAATTTTGATATTCTCTAGTGAAGAGTTTCAAAGTATCCCCACAAAATGATTGTTTTCTCATGGCTATCTTTGCAGAGCTCACAAAATTTTCTTGAAATATTACTTTGCATAGTAAAATGAACTTGACTTAGATTTCTTTTTACATAAACATTCACTCAAAATAAATATCACTAGCCTCAGTATAAGCATCATTAATTAACGACCACTTCAACAATAAATTTAGTAGTTGGGTATGTAAGGATAAAAATAAATGTGACATCGAAAAGTGTGAAGGGATAAGTAATCGTGGAGAATCGGGGTTGATGAATAGTATGAAAAGGAAGATCCACAAGTCTGAAGGTCAGTGAGTCTGAAAGTACGAATGTATAAAATGTCTAAGTGTTGGAAAATGTCGGGCAAAAATTGGAGAGAGTGGATGTGTATCGTATAGGTCCGCAAGTCCGAAAGTCCGAAAGTTCGTGGTGCAAAAATAGTCTAAGTGTTGGACAAGCTTATACATGGGTGAACAGAAGATAATACAAGTGCGAGAGTCTGAAAGTCTAAAAGTCCGTGAACATAAAAAAAATGACTAAGTATGTTAGTCTTATCAAATCAAGAAAGGGAAAAAAGAAGGGAAAAGAAAAAATGGGAAAAGGAAAGTATAGAAGGGGGAAAAGAAGAGGTAATAAAAGAAGCGGGAAAAATAAAAATAGGGGGGGAAGCACAAAAGAGGTTCAACAACTGGCTCCAACTGTGAGATGATAAACCAGTGGGGGTTGTTAAGAATCTAGAATCTCATGACTATATGTTTTATCCTTTGGGAAATGGAGTCAAAACAATAAGGATGTACAAAATAAAATGAAAAACTATGTACAAAGAGAAGAGAGAATCTCAAGAAAAAAAACTTTTCAGGTGTTTCCCATTGACAGGAAACATTAACATTTTCCCCTTCATGTCTTTAAGCATATATGAATTGAAACCCAGGATTTTCTCAATGATGTAAGGTCCGATCTAGAGTGCTTCAAATTTAGTATGCATTGACGCCTTCTCCTTAGCTTTGTTCCAGAGTAACACGAGTTCTCCTTTTTGAAAATTTTTGACTGTTGCGCTCTAATTGAAATATATTTTGACGTTATACTGCCTATGAGATGTTTTATGTAAAGATTCACTTCTTTCTTCTTCCAATATCAATAATTGATTTAATCTCTTTTGCATAGGAGTAATATCTTCATCGTCCTCCATGTTAACTACATAATTCAAGGCATTAAGTTCAAGGCTTATTGGAATTTTTGCTTCCTTTTTGTAAACCAACATATAAGGAGACATACTAGTACTATATTTTGGAGTCATTCTTATTTCATATAAACGATCTAGGTGGATATCGGTAGCCACCCACTTATTCCACTGACTCGAAAAACAATCTTCCACCTTGGCAATTTTGTTTCTAATTTTCGGGTCCTGAACTTTTGGGGACGTTTTAAGGCCCTAAACAACGTTTTTAGGGCTCACCACAATTATATTCTAGATAGAGCCAAAGTATGATGAAAACATGTGTATTCCTCGGATATACCTTTCCAACAAGCTATCGTGCGCCCCAAACGAAGATCGTATGCCAAAGTTACGCCCCGGGGAAGTTGATACACCAAACTACCCAAAATAGGGTCAACAAAACTGTTGGATTTTCATCTTCTGGGGTTAGCGTTTTGGATTTTTCTTTATGTTAAAAATTCCTTGGAGCCTCATTGTAACAAAGATATTCTCGTGAATGCGAGTAGCTATCACATCTCTTCTCAGAGATAAGCTGCCACCATTCTAGTGAGTCTTTCACTCTATATTTGTTACGAGGAAAATATCTCTATGGCTAGGGGAAAACCACAACAAACATAAATGACTGCATAATAAAATCTATTCCCAAGTATGCTATATAAAAAAATATGCTAGCAAGACAAGATAAAAGGCCTACCTCGTCCAGACGTTCGATGAAGTCCACCGTTGAGCACTTGACCCAAAGCAAAATACCTGCAACTAGTCCTCAACAACCAACCAAAGAAAGCATATGGTGACAATATATGATGTTAGCACATTCAATAGCATAATCCATTAACATTCATAACAAATACACCAATGGAATAATAATTCAAATATTTTCAAGATATCAATTGGACGAGAAAAGAGTATTTCGATTAAGATATAATCAACAGAAGTGAATAAGTTACAGACTTCCATGTCGGCATGGTTCAGAACTGAGAAACTAATTTCCTTCCAGCTGGGCCTCCACTACTTCAATCCTCCACCAAAGGCAAGCTCATGTAAGAGAGACAATGGAGTTCTCACTCAATAAGGGAAGACCTTGGGAGCTGAACACTGTGTTTAGACTTAAAGGATAAAGGGATGTAGACTCAATGTGAAGTGAATAATTCCTCCTGAGTAACTTTGCTCTCAAAGTTGAATTCTTTCTCCTCTTTTCCATAGCTTGGAATTGGCCCATTTATATCCTTCAAGTGGAACCGAAGGGCCGAGTCAGAACGTTTCCATTACATGGAAGGCCAAGGATAATTGATCTCTTGTCGTGACATGGAAACCTGGCACCATTTTTCAATTATGGGTACATTTCCTGATGTACACGGGCTGTAGTGGCGCAACCTATGTATACACATGCAGTATAGTAGGAAAGGTGCGTATATGTGGAAAAAATGTATTTTTAGCTCTGGGATTTGAAAAAAGGGATGAAAAGTCTACACAGGGAAATGGAAAAAGGCCTTCTATGCAAGATTGCATGGGCTAACAGATGCCCCCTAATGTGTGAGGTCAGAGGAGTATCTATGATGGTCGAAATACATTATAAAACCCAAAATTGCAAATACAAATGTGGTTACATGTCAAAGGTTGTCATAGTCATGAATAAGGCCTAGTAGAACCAATATCAAAATCAATATGAAGATATCTGTATACAATGGAGTACAATCTAATCTCCCATGATTACTAAAGTCATATAGGTACTGGTCCAAAGAAAAGGAAGCAAAAGCTCAGGAAAGATGCGACCACATACCGATGTCTTCAAGTCTTCTACACAATCTGCCAAAGGTGCAAGTCTACATCATGTGAATAAAGGAGTTGAGTTTGAACACAATGAGACATCGTTTGATTATCGGTCATTGAGGTATACCATTAAAAAATGGGAGACAACCTACCGATGATGAATGTAGGTATCAAGACACCAAGTACATTCTTACAAGTGTGAATAAAGGAGTTGGGGTCGAACACTTGAAGAATCCGTCAATCGGGAGACATTGATGTATTCCCAACTGTCGATGGCGAGATAACCTTCCACTAATGACTGCAAGCCTCAAAGTACTCATAGGACTCTAGGTATCGTTTCGAGAATAGATGATATGAAGTTGATGGAAGGAGACCCACTGAAAGGAGAGTATTAAGGCATCTCTCATCATTCATCATGAGGTACAAAGAAGGAGCTTCATGATTTGGAGGAAATTATACGAAGAACATGTTCATGAACCAACGACCCCGTGCATCTTTCACGTGTGCCAAGTGAAAGAGGTACATGAAAAAAGACCCTATGAATAGCAGGCAATGAGGAAAAATGCTGAAAAAGGCGAGAAAACCACCAATAAGGCTAATGGCATCCAAGACACTGCACAAATCCCAATGTGTGAATATATGTCTCGCCGTCGAACACAAGGGAAACCACCCAGTCAACGACCAATGATGAAATGTCGACTGTTGGGTTCAAGGTTAGCTACCAATGATGAAAATAGGACCAGGGTGCGTAATAGGACTACAAAATAATGTGATTCTAAGACAAATTGAGGGTATGGCCAACATGAAAAGTCAAGAGTTTTGAGGAATGGTCGACACAAGTTGATAGACTTCATTTGAATAAGAGCATGAGACATATGGAAGACTCTGGAAGCATAGAATCAATGATGAAACCATGAGATGCAGTAGGCATCAATCAAATTCTCCATAGGGACTGGAAGAGTAACTAGTCAGGGGAGAAAACTCTTTGTAATGAGCTCAACTTCCTAAGGCCATGCTAAAACCAAAATTATGATGACAAATGGAATCAATAACTTTGTGCTCTGTTCAAAGGCGACACAACTATTGATAATAGAAGATAATACTCCCTTCCCACCCGTGTTTTTTTGTTTTTTCATAGGCAAATGAATGTTATGATAGAGAGGAGGAAACGATTGTAACAAGTAAGAAAAAATAGTTCCAGTAGTGGAACATAACTATTCTCAATGCAAGGAGGTGTAGGCGGGAGATGAACACTTGGGGGAATGTTCCCTCCTAGGTATAGAGTGTCAAATTGCAAAGGATATAAACAAGGCTCTGCTTGGATGAGGATGCAAAAATGCTGAGGCAAATGGTTTATAACGCAAAGCGAGAACCAACTATAGGATAAATACTGCAAGCAAGGGCATGAGATGAAATCACAACTTAATGCCAAAAAATGTCCTTTTTTTATAATTGTAGTCTACTTGGTTTAAAAAAGGGATAAACTTGTACCAAATAGACGTCCTTTCAAATCCAATTTACGAGTGTGAAAGAGACAAGTTCACTCAATAATATTTTCGCTTTTTGAAAACGAGTCAAAAAAGATCTTAAATAAAACTCGGTTGGGAGTCCTCCAGGTATAGGTCAACATGTTTATGAGTGAGAAATGAGGCTCAACATAAAGTCATGTATTATCTATAAGGGACTCCCGGTCCTATGGAAAAAATCTCGGCATGGGCACCAAATGGAGCAGAGGATCTAACTAGGGTACCCATGTTTGGTAAGTCTCTACCACTTGTTAACGACACGTCTTATAGAAGATGGAAGGTTCTGTGTTGCAACAAATGGGTTTGTACCTAATTCATATGAGTGACATTTATAGGACAATGAAAATGTGCATGATGGAATGGATACCTATCCTATATGCTAGGTAGAGAAAATACTTGCCTGTAGTTACGAATGGTTAACATAACGCTAAAAACTGCAAGAATCCTTGGTGAAAACTACAAAAACCAACTCAATCCACTGTTGTATTGGTCCATTAGGTGAAAATACGATTCAAAACTATAGAAAGTGGGTAAAAACTACTATAAATAGAAACAAAAAACAAATTTTTCTATGTCATTTTGACTTTTTACCCAAATAGTGAAAATTGGACCAAATTACCTACGATCTTCAACTGGTGATTGCGGGAGTGTTGAGTGATAGAATCAGAGAAATTTAGGACCAGGTAATTCTTCTTCCCCTCCTCTTCCTTTATAGTGGATTACATTTTTTTATTTAGTTTCAAAATTTGAGTTAATTAAGGAGAAAATTGGTTATTTCGGTGTACCCGGGCTACCACTCATCGGGTCAAGTATATGCGAGGTTATATGTGACTGTGTAAAATACAGACCACATGAACTCAACCCTATACACAACTGTGAATGCTGCAGCCTGCGTACAATCCCGTAAACAAGGTTTTTGATGGTTGCTAACTCAAAAATTGATGTTTCTCTGGCAGTATGGTGGTAGAATGGAGGGAAAGGGAACATGAGGAGGTAGATGATGCTATGGAATGAGATCTAGGGGAAGAAATGGTCTTGAAAATATGTGGGTTGTAAAAATTTTGGGCACTCAAAGGGATGAGGGCTTAGGTGGGGTTGTTACAATTGCTTGTGGATTACTGAGATCCTGACAGTGAGAGCTTCAACCTCGATGGGAAGAAATGGAGGATTGATATCGAGGATATATATTTATTGACCGGGTTATCGTGTTGAGGTGAGGTGGTGAACCTTAAAGCTTGGGGAGCTGGAAGAAGTATGAAGATAAAGAATTACATAGATGCTCATTGTATAGCAGGGACTGAGAAGGTCAGGAGTCAACTCCCCATCCGAGCGATAAAAAATATTAGCCTCAATATTGTTGTCCTCGTTTTGACCAGGATCACAGGATCAACTTCATTGCACCAAGAATCGAGGCCGCTCATGTTCTATTATGTAGAGTGTTTGAGGCCCATGATGTATGATTGGTGCACCTCACTACTGGCTAATATGAAGAGCCAGTTGACAGAGTGAAAACAGGTTGACAAGAGGAACTTCGGGTTTGCCTCTATCTTGTGTAGATTTTTCTTCGAGCGGGTTCCAAGTTTTGGGACTAGGGTTGAGATCATTCCTAGAGGACCTCGTGATCTAACCATGGCACGATGGACTGAGGTAATGAGATGGCAGGTGGGAGGTAGGGTGCCCACACCCTACAACGATGATTTGTTTTACTGGTGGAGGCAACATGTAATTTCTCTGGAAGACTACCCCTATGTAGGGATTGACTTCAGAGGGGACCCTAACATGCCACTACCACTAGGGACCACCTACGGGGACATAGATATGTCAAAGTTTTTAAATATTTCATTTTTTTGTATAGTGAAACAAAAATATTTTTGGATGATTCTTAAGTACTAACTAGACACTTGTGTGAGCCCACAGGGGTGCGGTCTAGTGCCCAGTGGATGTACTGTTAAGGCGTTCGTGTTGCTAAGCAGGTCACGAGTTCAAACCTTGTCTTATCTGGAGGCCAAGCTTGCGGGCGGTGTGGTTCTCCCTAGGGGTTATAAGGCAGTCGACAGGGATTCGACCTCATGTCACGCGGTAGCTAGATACCGCCATAGTTACCAATTCCCCTAGATACAAAAAAAATAAAAAAATGGACACTTGTGTGACATAAACGTAGGTCTGCGACGACCAGACGGGATTCCATGACATCGTCAGAGGAACTGGAGAGATGAGGTGGCGGGAGGAGAAGTAGAGAGAATCCTTCAAAATGTGCAGGGAAACCTGTCTCGTTTGAGACATAGGATTATGATGGTCTAGGTAGAGGATCTACCAGAGGCCATGCAGTGGCAAGTGGTTGTGTTGGCAGCCAATTCATTTTTTTAATTTCTCTTAAAAAAGCTGCCTACACCCCTTGTCTCATTAACGACAAATCATCGTCGCATTGTGCTACTAGACGTTTGTTTCATTTTTGCGACAATTACAATTTGGTTTCGATTCAGTTTTCACAACTGAAAGTGTGAAAACACCTCGTTCATTGTTTGGACTATCGTCATCTTCTATTGATTTTTCCGAAAGACACTTGACTATTGGTCTATCACATGACTGCAAAAGATTTTTTCAAACTTATGTCCTTTGGCCTACTCTTACCTTGATTGCGCATTTGGATCTGTTTGATTACTAATCCATTGAGCATGAAGATGTACTGGTTACATTTGATCCTATAAAGGTTATGATTGATTTTGGTCTTATATGCTTTGATCCTTATTGCTATGAGCTCTTGACTCATTTGATTATATGATATTTTGGTTGCAATGTTATAAAAACTTTGAAATATTAACATTTGAATGTGCAACAAATGCATTGGCAATATCATAAGGTTGATTTGAGAATAAAAACAATGGTTTGAGTTTCACAAAGGCGCATTGATTAATCTTTTGGATTTCAAATTTATAATCGATGTTTGGTGCATTGTCTTATGAGTTGATATTACATTGAACGACCATAGTTTCAAACTATACGATTGAATTATTATTGGTTTAAAATGTTTGATTGACACAACGGATCGTTGGTTAATGTTGGATGTCATGTTGGATTGAACTGTACACTTGGCGCATGATTATAACATATGGTGTTGGTTCTATTTCGGATGGATGGCACGTCGATATGGTTGTACACCTATTTGGTTGGCCGATGCATATGGTTTAAATGACTATGATTATGGATGGAACAACACTGTACACAGTCATTAATACATTGCATGGCGGTGGTAATCCCACCACCTTCCCACGCATGCAGTTAATTCTGGCCTCTTTGAACGCTGAAGATGTTAAACCTTATCGTTTTTGACCCTGTGCATTGTTTTGTTCAGTTCAAACCCCATCATGCATAGAAGCCATGGCTCCTGTCGTAAGGGCCGAACCCAACGGGTGCCAAGCACTGTTAATGTTTGATGGTGCATATAGAGACCTGGAAAATCTCGGGTGGCTCGCTTTCATAAGGAAATTCGATGGTTATAACCACACTGTAGCTCGGCAATTTGCGTTATCATTCGATGGCTGCCGAGCCAAAGTTGGAGATGTCCAGCTTGAAATCACTGAACAGTTTCTCAGCTTGGCAACCAGCCTGCCTGTCACGGGACAAAAATGGTCGAAAAGTTGCAAGGTAGATGATGTCCCGTGGACATTACTGTTCCAATATCGCATAGTGAACTCCTGCGACAGAGGTTTGCCTGCAAAAATGTTGAAACCCCGCTGGTATGATCTCCTGATGATTATCAAGCAATTCGTTACTTGTGAAGGAAGGTACGGGTTCATTTTCTTGTTTCACCTTCGTCTATTGATGGTTTTTATGGGTTTCAAACTTAGTATGCCGCACTACCTGCATAGGAGTTTGTTCAAGATGGCTAAAAGGTACAAGCATAGCCAGGCTGACACTAGCCTCTTCCATTTGGGGTTGATTAAAATGATTTTGGTGTATGAATTGGGGTTACGTCGTGATTCT
>ML811023.1:438110-450586 GCA_009831015.1 Picea engelmannii
GCGAACGAAGTCTATGGCTGGATTCTATGGATACAGTTATGCATGAAATCGTGACGGTTTTTCTATATTGGCAATGGATTAAATGATATGAATCTTATGCAAATCAATAATGATTATTTTGTATCTCATACGATTTGGTTTACAATTGATTGCATTTATGAAACAGTCTTGTTAAGATTTGATTCGATTTTATGTCAATTGGAAAAACAGAGCATTCTTACCCTGTCCCGATTGCATTCTTTTTTGATTTGGTTTAATTTAAGGAATAATTGAATAATTAGTAATTAGTTTTGGATTTGATTTTATTTGACTATATCTAGTCCTGTTTGCTATTTTTGACTAGCTACAGAATCAGATGATTCTGTAGCTAAGTCTGTAAAGTCAATTTTTTATTGTTTTTTCTAATAAAACATCCTTCTAATTTGATCTTTGTGTTCTATTGCAGGCAAATTCGAATTGGCAATAGATATCATGAGCAGTTAGGGGATGATCTACAGATTTTACTTGCATTTTATTTCCTCAGTTTTTGGGATTTTTCCCCAGATTATGTAAACAATTTGCTATTATTCACAAGGATGTTTTACCTTGTGAAGAAACCTATATAAACCTATGATTTTGTAATAATCATCATCCTCAGTTGTGGGAGAACAAGGATATGTAATTTTGATTCAAACTGGAGCAGAATTGATGTTTTGTCATAGCTTTTGCTTTTCAATACATCAACATTGTGTTTCAAGTTTTGTATAACATTCTGTTTATGGTTTAGTATTACTTTGCTATCTAAATCAAATACAAGTGATATAATTTCTTACTGTTATACATATCTTGTTGCTTCCAAATAGATAAAGGACATAACAGTTGTTGATTCATTTTGTGAATGATAGCTTTGTCTTCTTCATTAATTGAATTGTTATATAAGTTTTCTGCATAATAGGTTTCCCTTATTGCAGAGATTTATCATCATAAGATTGTTATTATTTTCTTTTATGTCTTGTTTGTCCTGTAAAAACACTTCAAGGAGCAGCATAGCTGATCATTTTCGAGAAGCTTAAAGACTAAATGGTGTGAATTTCTTCCTCCAACCAACTTAAGAAGTCATCTTACACAGGGCAGACTTGGAGCGTTTCCAGGTCAATTAGTTAGCTGTTTATTGTTTTGATTAAGTAGTTTAATTAGATTAGATTGTTCAATTTCAGTAAACATATTAGATTGTTTAATTTCAGTAGTTTGTATTCCATTTTCATAAAATACAAAAAAAAAAAAAAAAAGAGATTCATGACTGTCTTAGGGAAGAATACATATGATTTTTGCAGGTTTTAATCAAATCTGTAGGTTGTCCATAGTGTACATTTGTGAATAAGGAATATCATAACTGATAATTAGATAGTTGATTTGAGTTATTATAATAATAATTTGTATCTTGTATATATAATAGTTAGTAATTTATAGTTAGATTAGTGTAGTTAGTTTAGTTAGTTTTATTAGTTTCTAGTTTCCTTTATTTTAGTTAGTTTCTTGTATTTAATTATAGTTTAATTTGTTTTATTCACCTTTAGTTAGATTTATTAGCTCAGATCATTTCTCTCTGGTCTTCATAGAAAACCTTAGAGCGGCCAACGGAGCCGTTAAACTCGTCAGGGTGGTCCATTCCAAATGGCTTGGGTTATTTAGACAACCCCGGACCGGTTCCACTCTCCCAGTTGACGGACGGTCAATTTCGCCCGTCAACAGGTTGGTGTGCCCAAAGCTTGGGTGTGACTCTTTCAAAATCTCACATCGGAGTCGCAAACACCGTAGTTTGTTATCATGACACACTTCCGATGCCACATGTGTATTGCGGGTGTTGGCCCCAATTTTGTACTATAAACACCATATTTTTTGAAATATATATAAAACAGGGTTCTTCGGCTTTACTTATATTACAATGTGTACATTGATGAGATGTTTTTATTTGCTTTAGTTATGTGACAAATTCCAATCTAAAACGAAATTATCATAAACATCAGATACATAATTAGAACTCCTAGGTATGTGATGATAAATAATAAAATCAATATGTCTCTCTAAAATATGTATCTGTAGGAATCATCAGAGTAAAGTAGGATCATTCACATGGTAACTGTTGTTCAAATGAGATACTACTAACTGATAATCCAGGTGAACCTCCAATGAGAGAATACCATGTGAAATGGAATCACAGAAAATTTCTATAACGATGCTATATTCAGCCACATTATTCGAGGATGGCCCTAGGAATACGCCACCTGAAGACACCAGTAGACCCTCAGGTGAGTAAACCACCCAAGTGGTGGAATCCAATTTCCGTGTATGATGACTGACTCCGTCTGTGAATCTTAAGTAGACTGAAGACTCCGTTGACATCTTCCAACCAAGGGAAAACTTGATAAGCAAGTTGAAGACAAAAAATAAAGGGAAAATATATATGCACTAAATTACATTAGTATACAAAGAGTTACACCCAACCTTGGGGATCAAGCGTAATATCGTTTCAAGTAGACCCCATTCCTGGGCTCGACCAACATGTTCCCTTCTTAATATTCTAACTCATAGGCTCCTTTTTCTAAGACACATCACACGATATAGGGGCTGCACCACATGGTTTTGAAATTGCCTGCCCCTAGCGGTTCTTTGGCTTGATCATATAAAATTACCAACTCACTCTCAATGTACAAACAAGGAAATTTTTTTTTATCATATTGGACCTTGACATGACTTTTATTCACCTTGATAGTTGTAGAGGCGTTTAGATGCTGCTCGTCGAGACTCTCTAGGTGTACGAGGTGTCGCTTGATATCGGAAGTGTCTGGGAGTAGTGCGACTGCCAATATAAGAGAAGGGATTTCACATTCAATAGGTAATATTGAATCCACACCATGTACTAACTGGAAAGGAGAAATTTTGGTGGCAATCTTGACCAAGGTTCGATATGCCCATAGTGCAGGATATAGCATAATGTTCCAATCAGATTTACTCTGGCTGACAGTTTTCTGCAAAATGGTCTTGAGAGACTTGTTGACGGCCTCTACCTTTCCATTTTCCTAGGGGTAGTAAGGGGAAGAATGACCATGCTTAAACCCCAGCTTGGATGATAACTCTTCCATCATTTTGTTCTGAAAGTAACTGCCATGATCAGTGAAAATCTCACTTGAGATGCCGAACCTGGTGATAATTTGATTGAATATGAAGAAGGAGACAGTATTAACTTTGGATTTAACTGTAGGCATGGACTTGAACCATTTAGTAAAGTATTCTATGACCACGACAATGTGTTTATGTCCCCTAGCCGAAGTTGGGTTGCAATCCACAAATTCCACCCCCCACTTGGTGAAGGGACCGATGGTGATGACTGGGTGAAGAGGGGTTGGATGTGAGCGCATTTTCCAAGTGAAAACTTGGTAGGGGTGACACTTATTAACCTCTTCAATGCAATCTTTAAATATAGAAGGCCAGAAATAATCGGCTCGCAAAATTTTCTGGGTTGTCGCAAGCTTGGATAGAGGACCACCACAAGCCCTAGTGTGGCAATCATTTAGAACTGACTTGACTTCTTCATGAGTTAAACAAAGACCCAAAATATTTTCAATTCTTCGGAGATACAAAGTGTCGCCGACAATAATGTAATTCTTCGCTTGGTATCGTACACATCGTCAGTCATCTCACGAGAGATGCTGAGGGAACTTTAAAGTTTGAAGATAGAGAACAATGTCTCCATACCAGGGGTCAGATGACGAGACAAGGAAAATGTGTTCTTTCGCAAATGAATCAACATGGATAACATCCTCATTTAATCATGGGAAGTCAGATATTAACTCCGCAAAGACTAGTTATTTCTTGGATTTCGAAGAAGCGAAATTGAGATCAAATTCTTGTAAAATGACAATCCATTTATTGTATTTTCCCCCTATGATACGCCTGGTAAGGACGTATTGAAATGGATTGACATCGGCAACCTGAATAGTCTTGCAAAGAAATATATAATGGCCTAAACGTTGGACTACGTGAATGACAACCAAAGCTAGATTTTCAACGTGAGGATAATTGAGTTCAGGACCGAATAAATTTTAACTAAGATAGTAGATGATGTGCTCACGGAGCTCATCATCCTCCTGAAAAAAAAACCATATCAATCGTCTCTTCGGACGCGACGACATAAAGAAAGTAATCTCTACTGTAGTTAGGAGACTTCAATAGAGGCGTTGATACCAAGGCTTTCTTCAAAGCATCGAAGGACTCATGGGCTCGCTCATCCCGGATAAAAGGGGTGTTCTTCTTCAAAAGACACATGAAACCCTTAGTAATATTGGCATAGTTTACCATAAACCGATGTAAAAAGTTAGCTTTCCTCTGTAAACCTTGAAGTTTTCTAATAGTGCATGGGGGAGGAAATCGAAGTATTGCCTCTACCTTTAACAGATCTACCATGATCCCGGTCTCAGAAACTAAAAATCCCAAGGACATCTAGGCCTAAAGAAAAATATGAATTTGTGAGGGTTTAACCAGATTCTATAATGACGACATCCTTAAAAAAAAATCTGAAGGTTCTTAGAGTGATCCACTCTATTACGAGAGTGAGCAACAAGATCGTCAAGAAAAGATTCGATTATATTCTTAAGATCATGGAATGTGAAGGTCATAGCACGTTGGAAGGTTGCTTCGTCATTTTTAAGGCCGAAAGGCATCTCTCAGTATGAAAAAGTACCCCAAGGAAAAATAAATGTCATCTTGTGTTGATCCTCTGGTTTAATTTGAATTTGGTTATACCCTGAAAATCCATCCATGAAAGAAAACACTTCACTACCCGCACACTCGTCGAGAATTTGATCGATGGAAGGTGTCGGGAAGTTGTCTTTAGGACATGCTTTGTTCAGGTCATGAAATTCCATGCATACATGTGTTAGCGATATTTCTTGTCTCGGGATTAGGCGTACCCAGGTCTGCAAGTTGTACGGGAAGCACCTGAGCATAACACGAGAGAATCCCGTTTTTTAGCAGCAAGTCAAGCGAGCGGGAAAAGTTTTGCCATCAGCGGCCGAGATCCATCCATAGAAGCGGATCGATGGCCATCGGGTTTTCAGGGTCGATCGGTTGCCTAGGGTTTATCAAGGGGAAGCACCATGGTTCAAAACAAATCTAGACCGTCCGATCCAACCGAGACAGATGGCAGCCCGTCGGCGTATCGGGTATCGGAGTTTTGAGGAGCAGGCACCCCTCGTTTCTTACATTTTGAAACCCCAAACCCCGAATTTCTGATGGCGCCCAAAATCGGACCCATGGTTTTGGCACCTGGTCATCAAGAAGGAGGCTTGGGGGAGGGGCATTTATGTTTGTCATTTGGCCACTCGGGCCCCGAAGCATTGAGCTTAATCGCAGAAGGAAGGAACGGTGATGTTCCAGATGCCGATTCAACGTGGGCTAAATCCCAGTACCTGCTGGAGATTAATGAAGAAAAGAGAGGATGGCTCAAAACTCACATCACTCATTTATTACAGAGTATGGATATCCCGACCGAAAGTTTACTTGGGAAGGTCCCCTGTACCGGTTCTCTTCAAGAAGGTCACGCTGAGTCTTCAACTCGCCAGAGGAACCCGCACACGCCAATTCAACATTCAAAGGGCTCAGCTACCCCCCGACGTGAGCCATGCTGAATTAAAGAGGCGTATGACAGGGGAACAAAGGACAAATTTGATTGAGGAGATGTCACCCATTGAAAATTTTGAGACGCCTCTACTGGGCGAAAGGAAGAGAAGAGTATATGTAGGAATTTTTGCCATTTTGTAATGATCGATGGTTGAGCAGAGCTCCCTACTGTAATGTTTTAACAGCTATTCTAGCTTTCATCTTATGCATCTGTATATGAGATTTATTGTTTTATGATAGACAGTTCTTCTTACTCCGTCTAATTTTCATCTCATTCTAAGAGGATTCGTGATTGACTGATTCGTGCGAATTATTGCAGTTATGATATGATAAAAGATTTATTGTTGCATTGTTGCATTCTCTGGCTTTTGCGTTTGAATGTAAGATGATATTGCATTTGGACGTCTTCTTCCTCAGTCTATTAGAAACCTGTTGTTTATAACAGACCTCCACTTTTCTCTCGTATAAGTCTTCCGCCTGTTCACCCTTTACTACAACTCACTGTCTGAAATTTACGCAAGAGCTTACTTGCTCATGCATACCTAGCCTGGTTTAAGAGTTGGAATGCTATTGTTTTGAGTTTCCCTCCATTCGATCACCCATCTACAAACAACCATGACATAAAACTGATGGGCATCGGGCTCTGCTCCTGCTAGCAATCCAGGAGTGACTTCCATCGCCAACATTTCTGGCGCCGTTGCCGGGGACGGAAATGAATATTTTCCTCGGGATTGACGACAACGATTAGCTGATTCTAAAGGTGCATCATATATCAGAATTATCAAGATTGTTGTTGTGCACCTGGCGACTCCATTGTGACGAATCCGCTGGGGAGAACCTGCTCTATTAATTGTGGCTTAAAGAGGCAGACACACGCGGTCTCATCCACAGCTTCCCCTAGCTACACCTCAAACCGATCCAGAGGTGGTTCTCAGAAAAGGAAATGCCCCTAAAGAAGAAGTTTCCACCACCGAAATAGGTAATCCGCCATCTCCTTCTGTAAGAACTCTGTTTTCTCCTCCTCAGTTTCTTAATAGACCTCCTTCAGAAGTTTCCCGTTTCTTGAATTTTGGGAGTGTTCCTGCTGAGTGTTCCTGCTGAGTTTTCCCCTCCTGGTCTGGGATTGGAGGGAGAAATCCTTGTCACTCCCCTCTCCTCTGAAGTTGTATCTTGGCGTAGACCCAGGACCACAGAAGATCTCCCCACTCCTGCAAAAGGAGGAGCACCTGCTGACTTGAGCTCATTAGTCTTCTTCTTAAACCCACTCTTGTTTCTCACTCCTCTTCGAGACTCGTTTCCTGCAGCCCCTTCGCAAACTCCTTCTCCTCCAAGTTCTCCTCCACCTAGTAGCCCCATGGCTAGTGCTAATCCCCCTATGACCAGGATGGAGGCTATTATAGCCGCTAGGTATGCTCCCCTTGTGTTACCTCAGCCCCTCAATGCCCTCCCAGCAGATGGTTACCTCAAGAAACTACCCAAGTTCACGGGTGAAGGGGACGTAACTGCAGATGAACACCTAGAAGCCTTTTACAGTTTCACAGATGATAATGTCATCATGCATGCAGACGTATGGATGAGGATTTTTTTCCATAGTCTCCAAGGAGAGGCTAGAAAATGGTTCAAGGCCCTGCCTCCCGGATCTATTGATGGGATTGAAGCTTTAGATAGTACCTTTCTGAAACAGTGGGGAGATAAAAAAGATTTCATGTATTACATGACAGAGTTTGGGTCGTTGAAAAGAAAGGAAGGAGAGTCTGTCTCTGACTTCTCCAAGAGATTTAATAAAATGTACAACAGAATCCCTGCTGAGATAAAACCCTCTGAAGCTTTTGCAAAGATCACTTACTCCATCGCTTTTGATCCTGATTTCTGCTTACTGCTAAGGGAGAGAAGAGCTGCTATGCTGGCCCACATGCAAGATGCGGCCGTGGAGGTAGAATCCAACATATTGGTCGTCAACCGACTCAGGAACACAGGTGATAAAAATACATCCAAGAACAGGCCTGAAGCTTCCTCATCCAGTTCCTCTCCCCTGCCCCATCAGACAGATGAGACAGCTAGAGCAATAAAATCTCTTGCTGCCAAGATGGAGAGGTGGGAATTAGAGGGGAAGCCCATGTTCAGAAATCCCCAGAATACTGACAGTAGAGGTTTCAGACGACCCGCTAACAATATGCCTCAGGTTTTCCCGAGGGAACAAAGGGGAAAATACAGAGAATATCAAAGGGTTCAACTCCCCCTCCAAAACAACTTAGTTGATCATGAGGAAAGAGAGGAGATAGACGAGTTTGGCCCTACGATTCACTATATTGAAGACACTCCCCCTTTTCCCCATTTGACGCAGTCTGCATATGAAGAATCCCTGATGAGCACTCAGATTCATGAGTTGGGGAAATATAAAGGGGCCGGTCACACTTCTAACAGATATAATCTCAGGTCAAGAAGGAGAGAAGGAGACTTTGATAGCCCAAACCGACCTCTCATAGTAGAAAAACCTACTAGATCTGCAACAACCGCTACTAAAGATAAAAGAGCTCAGAGCGCTTTGCCAGCAGTCAAAGAACTCGTCACCGAGGTAAGGGAATCCCCTAAGCCCATTCCATCCTTTAATTTTGAACATGAAATTCAAAAGATCAGGATCCCCGTTCCCCTCTCAGAGCTAGTTAAAAATGAAGATTTTAAAAGATCCCTCTCCAAGCTGCTACAATCCAAATCGCCCCAGGCCCCCTCTGACTCAGTAAACCTTCAAGATGAGAAGCCAGCCGTCATCTTAGGCCCCATGGTAGAAGACAAAGATGACTCATCACCCCCTTTCTACACATCCCTGAACATACATGATAAAGTGTTGCATAACTGCCTCATGGATTCAGGGGCTTCCCATAACCTTATGCCAAAAATAGTCATGGAAGAATTGGGACTGGATGTGACAAGAACTTATCATGATTTATATTCTTTCGATTCAAGGAGAGTGTAGTTTCTAGGAGTCATCAAAGACCTGGTGGTTTCCCTGTTTCAGCTGCCCATGAAAAGTGTGGTCATGGATATCGTGGTAGCCGACGTTCCCCCCAAATTTGGTATGCTATTGTCTAGGTCATGGATTAAAAAACTTGGAGGGACACTACAGATGGATCTCACATACGCCACCATTCCGGTCTTTGGAGGGGAACAAAGGAGATTATACAGAGAAGCCCAGCTAGTCTATATTGTCAGTGATGAAGCAGACCCTACCAATCACCCCATCTTTGCACTTGACACCGACTTGGGGTCTAGTTTTCTGTAGCTTACCGACACCCCTGAAAGATCTTTACTAATCAGAAAACATCCCAGCCCTGATCATCCGATTTCCCCTCAGAGCTCCCCTGTGTGGAAGATGTTTTTTGACGGAGCTTCTTCTAGCGAAGGCGCTGGCGCTGGAGTGGTTTTCATATCACCTTGTCAAGAAGTCGTGTCCCTGTCATACAAGCTGGAATTCGAAGCCACCAACAACGTGGCAGAGTATGAAGCTCTTGTTCTGGATATGAGGGTTGCAAAGGAAATGGGAATTAAAGAAATAGAAATACTCAGAGATGCTGAGTTGATTATTCAGCAGGTAAGGAATGCTTATCGTGCCAATAATCCCCGGCTCAGGAATTATCGGAATGAAGCATGGGACCTTATTGATAATTTCTTCTTGGCTTTTAACATTTCTTTCATTCCGAGGGGAGAAAATACTTTGGCCGATTCTTTAGTTGTCTCAGCTAGTTTGCTCAAATTTCGTCTGCCGCCTATGGTAAAAAATGATGTTGATATAAGATATAGGCCCTCGGTGCCAGACAATGTCAAGCATTGGAAGGTGTTCGAGGATGATTCGGAAATCGAAAGGTTTCTCCAATCGGTTGACGAATTTTCTGCGTTGCATATTGACCAGGATCCCGACCTGGAAGGTGACCCTCTACCTGAGGAGTTTTTAAATAAAATCCCTAATCATCAGATCATTCAGCTTCCCAACAATCACATTCTGAGAGGACTTGTCCCTTTAGAAAGATTGTTCGATGGGAATGATGTGCCAGTAAAGGACAGGGTCTCAAATGAAGATGTCGATACAACCGAATGCAACATTGGTTCACAGGGGGAGCCTAGATTCGTCAAATTGTCAAGCAGCCTTACCAGGAAACAGAGTGTCGAGTACACGGAGTCGCTGAGAGAGTTCGCCGATGTGTTTGCATGGACATATGAAGACCTCAAGACCTATGACACATCTGCCATTGAGCACAAGATCCCACTAAAGGAAGAGGCTAAATCATTTAGACAAAAGCGGAGACAGATAAATCCCATGTTGCTACCTGTCATGGAAAAAGAAATGAAGAAATTGTTAGATGCCCAAATTATTATCCCCTTGAGATATTCTGAATGGGTGGTCAACTTGGTCCCAGTAAGGAAGAAAAGCGGAGAAATCAGGCTTTGTGTCTATTTCAGGAACCTGAATAGAATCTCAAAGAAAGACAATTATCCCCCTACCTAAGATGGAACATATATTGCAGAGGCTAACTGGTGCATCTAGGATATCCATGATCGATGGGTTTTCTAGCTATAATCATATATCGTTCATGCCTGAGGACAGGGAGAACACAACCTTCACCGCTCCTTGGGGCACGTTCATGTATGCCAAAATGCCATTTGGGTTGATGTATGCAGGAGCAACATTTCAACGAGCCATGGATATAGCCTTCATCAGAGAAAAAGACCAGTTTGTAGTGATCTACCTAGATGACATCACAGTCTTCTCCAGGTCTGATAAGGAGCACCGCTGCCATTTAAGGAGAATTTTCTCGAAGTGTCGGAGGTTTGGTCTTTCCCTGAACCCCAAGAAGTCCATGTTTTCTATGCAGGAAGGGAAGTTATTGGGACATATAGTATCGGCAGAGGGACTGAGGATTGATCCTAGCAGTGTGGAGGAAATTCAAGCCTTGTCACCTCCCAGGTCTAAAAAAGAGGTTCAGGCCTTTTTGGGGAAAATTAATTTTCTAAGGAGATTTGTCACAAATTTTGCCAAGCTAGTGAAACACATCACGACCATGCTTAGGAAGGGAAACGAAGTGAAATGGACCGTTGAGCCCAGGGCCTCTTTTGACCAAATAAAAAGGGCATTGAATGAGGCACCTGTGCTTATCAGTCCTGACTATTCCAAAGAGTTCCTAATTTTCTCCTTTGCTTCTTTTGATACAGTGGTGGCGGTCTTATTGCAGAAAAATGAGGAAGGGAGTGAGAAACCCATCACTTTCTTCAACAGGGTGTTAAGAGACACAGAGAGCAGGTATGAAATCATGGAGAAGCAGGCCTATGCCTTAGTGAAATCTCTTAAAGCTTTCAGAGTCTATGTCTTGCATTCAAAAGTAACAACATATGTTCCTTCAGCTTCCGTGAAGGACATCCTTGTGCAGCCCGACGTAGACGGGAAAAGAGGCCGATGGATCGCAAAAATTCTGGAATTTGACTTATAAATAAAACCCACCAAGTTGGTTAAGGGGCAAGGTTTAGCCAAGCTACTGGCTGAATCCAATTGCGAAGCCTTGGGAGTTAGTTTCATCAATACTCGCCTAGGACCTCAGCAAGCTGAATCGCCCAGCCAATGCTCTCAAGATGGATTATCGCTGGCAGGATGTGCCTGGTATCATGACATTCTGTATTTTCTGCAGGAGTTGAAGCCCCCCGATGGAATGGGAAAAAGTAAAGTGAGGGCTCTCAAGCTCAAGGCGGTCAGGTATTGCCTCATTGACCAAACCTTGTATTGGAAAGACTCTCTAGGGGTATTTCTGAGATGCCTGGACCTGCAGGAGGCCCAGAAGGTTACGTTTGATTTTCATAGAGGCCTTTGCGGAGGTCATCATTTCTGGAAGACCACAACCCACAAGATACTCTGAGCTGGGTATTACTGGCCCACTTTATTCCTCGATGTTTGCAGGGAGATCAGGGCTTGCACTAAGTGTCAAAAGTTCTCAGGAAAACAACAACTCAAATTGCTGCCATTGAAGCCTATAGTATCTCCAACCCCTTTTCAGCAGTGGGGGTTGGACTTCATTGGAGAAATTCATCCTCCCTCAAGTGGTCAAAACAGATGGATTCTGACAGCGACAGATTATTTCACCAAATGGATAGAAGTTGTCCCCACCAGAAGCACATCACACAAAGTAGTTATCAGCTTCTTGGAGGATATCATAGCCAGATTTGGCTATCCTAGCAGGATCGTCACCGATAACGCTGCTTATTTCAAGTCTGAGCCTCTAATTGAGTTCTGCGAACAGTTCTAGATATCACTAGTTCACTCCACCCCCTACTATCCCCAAGGCAACGGTTTAGCAGAGTACTCCAACAAAATCCTGATAAGGATCATTAAAAGAATATTGGAGGACAACCAAAGGGCCTGGGATTCAAAGTTGAAATTTTCTCTGTGGGCCGATCGTGTCACAACGAAGAAGTCTCTCGGCACTTCACCGTTTCAACTAGTCTACGGAGCAGAGGCGGTTTTCCCTACCCAGCTCACCTTACCTGTGGCGAAGTTCTTTCAAGACTACGAGGGTGTTACACATCAAAATCACTCAACTGGATAAGTGTCGCATATTGCCTCTCACTTGTCGCAAGTTGGATATAGAGTGTCGTGAATGTTGTTGAATCATGTTATCACAACGACGACACTAAAGAGGGACTTGAAACATCTTATATACTTGGTTTGAAGGAAGAAACTGGTTCACTGGAGTCAAACATCTCTTAACACCTAAGAGGGCTTCTAAATCAAGGGTTTGGAAGGGGAACGCTCCCCTAAAACTGCCTGAGGAGCGCCG